>JARLTB010000129.1:3900000-3960000 GCA_030141615.1 Unio pictorum | reverse complement strand
TAAGCTTACAGCAAGATGACTGAATTATTGCTCTATTGTTTCAAGGCTGATATTTTGTCAATTAGAAACAGGCAAACTTAAATTTCCTTTTCGAAGTTTTATTTTGATAAAATTATTTCCTTCCAGATTAAAGTTTTGTCCGTAGCCAAACTTCTGCTAGTAAGATTGTAATGCATATAATATTTGTTTTCTATATTGCTGTCAGCTAATAAACTCTTTTAGAAGAATATCTTTCACTCATATATATATATATATATATATATATATATATATATATATATATATATATATATATATATATTCAAATGTCTATATCTAAAATAATTGAAATGTTTGTGATAACTGCTCAAACAAGAACAATTCAGAAAAGGATATCAAATGGAAGTTGCACGAATCGTAGGAGGTCTACAAGTGTATTTGTTCTAGAGAGAAACTGATGGGGCAACTCTAGCATAAAAATGAAACTGAAGATAGTTTGCATGATGCATTCGATTATGAAAAATCACATACCTAACAATTTGAGCATTCTTCTTCCACAAAGTAGATATGGGCGTGTAATTATGCTTTACGCAACTATGCACGCATCACACCAATCCCTGCCATACTTTGAATATTAAAAAAAGTCTTTATTTCCTATTTACGAATTTCCTTCAAACCCTCTCACTGTTAATATCAAAAAATACTTTAAATAAAAAAAAAAATACTTTAAATAAAAAATAAATAAATACTTTAAATAAAAAATAAATAAATACTTTAAATAAAAAATAAATAAATACTTTAAATAAAACATAAATAAATACTTTAAATAAAAAATAAATAAATACTTTAAATAAAAAATAAATAAATACTTTAAATAAAAAATAAATAAATACTTTAAATCTATTGGTAGCAATATTTATCTAACCCAACAAAAAGAGCCATTAACGTAATATGCTGTTGGCAAACATCGCCTCAAGAAATAAAAATATACACTAAAGTTAACCTGTATATTCCACGTGTCTTCGAACTTACAGAATGCATTTAGTCTTCCATGTATGCACATGTGATCACCAAGGTATTGAACACGATATCGTGCTCTTTATTTGTTACTTAAAGTTTTCTCTGTCTAATTTTCAAACCGCTCCTTGTGTAAAGCTCAATTTCTTAGTCAAACGTGACTTAGAACAAGAAAATGAAAATCTGTACTATTCAATAGTCCTAGATGTTCAGAAATGTATGTAAGAAGCTAGATGTATTAGTACTTACAACTATATTTTAAGTAGGAAAGCTATCACGTGAAGAAAATGGATAACCGTTGCTAAAATCAGTAAAAAGTCTTATCCCTCTCCATCACTTGCCTTCTCCTCATGTATTGATTTATCTAATTACTGATTTACATGTATATATAAATGTCCGTTGCACACGCCAATGAGTTGTTTTAAATCAGTTTAACAGGAATACTAGTAAATATGTCTGAGAATCATATTTTTACTTTTCTCACTAAAGGTCTGGACTAAATGTGACATATTTTAATATTTTCAGAAACATTGCCAGTGAACCATTTTTCCATTTTTTGTATACCTTTAGATTAGCGTAAGTTTAATTCTTAAAACTATCCTAGATCAATAACATTTTCCCAAAATGTCATAGAAAAAACCCTGAGATGTGTAAGTAATATCATGGAGACAATGATAATGTTATTTAATAAAATAATCAGACAACTCAAACTTACTATTAAAATTGCGAGTCTGTGTGTCTAAGAACTGCTTTAAAAAGTAGCAAAAATGCATCAAATAACTTATTTTTATTTTGCGATATAATTAACTGCTAGTTTATAGTACTCCAACGCTAGATATTTTGTTTAATCCTCGTAGACTAAAATATGTATTCAAAGAAGAATTTAACATGAAATGTATATTCCCTTTTTATGAATGAATACTACGTACTTCATACAAATATTAGAATTTGTAGAATCGAACTCAATTTGCTGTACAGTTATTTGTTGTTAGATTATTTATTTTGGTGCATTTTAAGTTTTTATATCGTTTAGAATTTTATTTAAATTTACTAATATATATAGCGCACAAAAGTAATTTACTAATTGATATAGTATATAAAAGTAATTTATTAATTAACATATCATACAAATGTAATTTACTATTTGATATAGCATGTAAAAGTACGCAATATAGCATGCAAATGTTTCTTACTAATTATTATATCATATAAAGATAACTTACTAAATAATATATCATGCAAACGTAATTTACTAAATAATATAGCGTGCAAAAGTAATTTACTAATTATTATAGCATGCAAAGTTTGTTTACTAATTGTTATAGCATATAAAGATAATTTATTCAATAATATAGCATATTAAAGTAATTTACTAAATAACTTAGCATGCAAAAGTAATTTACTACATAATATAGCAGATAAAGGTAATTTACTAATTATTATAGCATGCAAAAGTAATTTACTAAAAGTATAGCATGTAAATGTTATTTACTAAATAATATATCATACAAAAGTAATTTACTAAATAACTTAGCATGCAAAAGCAATTTACTAAAAATATAGCATGCAAATGTTATTTACTAACTATTATAGCATGCAAAAATAATTTACTAAATAATGTAGCATACAAAAGTAATTTACTAATTATTATAGCATATAAATATAATTTACTAAATAATATAGCACGCAAAAGTAATTTACTTAATAATCTAGCATGCAAATGTTATTTACTAATTATTGCAGCATATAAAGGTAATTTACTAAATAATGTAGCATACAAAAGTAATTTTCTAATTATTATAGCATATAAACGTAATTTACTAAATAATATAGCATGCAAATGTTATTACTAATTATTATAGCACGCAAATGTTATTTACTAATTATTATATCATATAATGGTAATTTACTAGATATAGCAGGTATATACTATATTGAAGACTTCGTTCAACCATTTTCATTTAACGAGATACTGTGTTATTACGTAATGCTTCTTACACTATTTACAAGAAATAAATGCATGCCTGATAAAGTTACAATTTTAGTTAAAAATCATTATGACAAAATTAACTCTATAATCCGTGGAATGAACTTTAGGATCCGAGGAATTAATGATCCGAGCAATGAATGATCCGATGAATGACTGATCCAAGGAATAAACTCTATTATCCTGCGATATACTCAGAGTATGACGACGTGGTCTTAAAATTAAAACAATTCAAAAAGAGCAATAGAATTGGACAAATTAGAAAAAGAATTATTGGAGGATGAGATAGTATATAGAAAGTTTTCACAAAAAAGCAGACAACTTACAACAAATAATCAACTCTTTTATGATATACTAGAAGGCTAAAATTTCAAAATATAAAACTATATATTGGCTGTCAAGCCATAAAAGCAATACTAGGTTAAAGATCTTTTGCACCAATTTTAAAGACCTTTGTTTATAATCTTATTTAAATTTTGAGGGTGTATTTCATTTAAGCTAGTATTTAGATGGTTTAATATCTGTTTAGTCTTCGGATTACATTATTTTGGTCAATAAAAGTATAGGTCATTACTTAAAAACCGTCGTTGGCTTTTAATTTTTTAGATACAGACTTTGTGTGGAAGTTGATTTTTATAATGCAATAACATTGATGATTTTCTTATATTTTTCGGAATTAAGCCTAATCTGATTAGTTGATTATATATTTTCACTTCCTAAACTATGATTCCACTCTGATTTTATTAAATTTACAAAACTTCTACACCAAATCATATAAGTTAGATACGTTCCATCTCCTCTACTGATTAAAGCCTCTATTAAAAACTTCACTGGTTTTATTACTTTAATATCAGAGCCTACATTTTAATATAAAGGTCTATATTTTAATATTAAGGCCTATATTTTAATATTAAGGCCTACATTTTAATATTAAGGCCTACATTTTAATATAAAGGTCTATATTTTAATATTAAGGCCTACATTTTAATATTAAGGCCTACATTTTCATATTTAGGACTACATTTTAATATAAAGGTCTATATTTTAATATTAAGGACTACATTTTAATATAAAGGTCTATATTTTAATATTAAGGTCTACATTTTCATATTAAGGACTACATTTTAATATAAAGGTCTATATTTTAATATTAAGGCCTATATTTTAATATTAAGGTCTATATTTTCATATTAAGGACTACATTTTAATATAAAGGTCTATATTTTAATATAAAGGTCTATATTGTAATAGAAAGTTCTATAATGTAATAGAAAGGTCTATATTTTAATATTAAGGCCTACATTTTCATATTAAGGACTACATTTTAATATAAAGGTCTATATTTTAATATTAAGGCCTACATTTACAATGTTAAGGCCTGCATTTTCATATTAAGGACTACATTTTAATATAAAGGTCTATATTTTAATATTAAGGCCTATATTTTAATATTAAGGCCTACATTTTCATATTAAGGACTACATTTTAATATAAATGTCTATATTTTAATATAAAGGTCTATATTGTAACAGAAAGGTCTATATTGTAATAGAAAGGTCTATATTTTAATAGAAAGGTCTATATTTTAATATTAAAGTCTATATTTTAATATTAAAGTCTATATTTTAATATTAAGGCCTACAGTTTAATATTAAGGCCTACATTTTAATAATATCATCATCAATTAAATGTTTCCTATATTCTATATTGTGTACTTAAGCGCATCATATTTAAAATTAAATTTAAAACGCCTGAAATAACCAAACTAGTAATCCGACTGATAATTATATTTAATTTATATTGTGATTGTTCTGTGTCCATGATTGAGAGTAAAGTTATGGCCTAAAGATGTTTACACCGATTTGAATTCAAGGCCTAGCTTTATTTATGAACATAGAAGGTTCTAGAAGCGAAACTGTTTACTTTTTTTATGGATTTTGCCATTTAAAACGACCCATATTATGGCACTTTATTGCGTCTTACGTCAAAAGTAGGATGAAGTAAACTAGTATTCTTTCCTGTATTAAGTTTAACCATTGAGTTTAGATAAGATTTTCGCGTAATCTTTTATCGCAATTATTCATTGGAATTGCAAACTTATCACTGACTTTTCGGACCCAACACTACTTTGGAACTTTTGTGAATTAATGCAAAGGTGTTATGGATTATATCATTGCGATACATCAAGACTACTAATACGTCAGAACAATATAGACTTATGCACTGTATTCTGAACATTCTTTACGTTTAAATTTGACATATATATTATTTGTGATTAAATTACAATACTTCAGGTTCTTCTTAAAATTTCTCTTTTTATCTTAAAAAGCACATTATTCGATAATTTCAATAAAGACTGGTTTTGCTTCTTACTGTCACTTAGTTTAAGATCGTAAAAGCCCATATAATCGTAAGACGACACATAAAACTTCTAAAGCAATTACTTTACCTGCTACATTAATCTGTGCATATTATGTTTGTTTACTATCGCAAAAGAGTTTGGAGCTCTCTTATATCCTACTAGCCCTTAAAAGTGTGTACAAAGAGTGTATATCATACTATCGATTTAAAAGTGTGTACAAAGAGTGTATATCATACTATCGATGTTAAAGTGTGTACAAAGAGTGTATATCATACTATCGATTTAAAGGTATGTACAAAGAGTGTATATCATACTATCGATTTAAAAGTGTGTACAAAGAGTATATATCATACTATCGATTTAAAAGTGTGTATAAAGAGTGTATATCATACTATCGATTTAAAAGTGTGTACAAAGAGTGTATATCATACTATCGATGTCAAAGTGTGTACAAAGAGTGTATATCATACTATCGATTTCAAAGTGAGGACAAATAGTGTATGTCAGCCTATCGATTTAAAAGTGTGTACAAAGAGTGTATATCATATCATCGATTCAAAAGTGTGTACAAAGAGTGTATATCATATCATCGATTCAAAAGTGTGTACAAAGAGTGTATATTATACTATCGACTTCAGAGTGCGGACAAATAGTGTATGTCAGCCTATCGATTTGAAAGTATGGACAAAGAGTGTATATCATCCTATTGATTTAAAAGTGTGTACAAAGAGTGTATATCATACTAACGATTTAAAAGTGTGTAAAACAATGTATATCATCCTATCGATTTAAAAGTATGCACAAAGCGTGTATATCATCCTATCGATTTAAAAGTGTGGAGAAAAAGTGTATATGATACTATCGATTTAAAAATGTGTACAAAGAGTGTATATCATATTGTCGATTTAAAGTATGGACAAAGAGTGTATATCATATTATCGATTTCAAAGTGTGGACAAAGTGTGTATACTATAATATCGATTGCAACGTGTGGACAAAGAGTGTATATCATCATATCGATTTAAAATTGTGTATAAAGAGTGTATATCATACTATCGATTTCAAAGTGTGCACAAAGAATATATATCATGCTATCGATTTAAAGGTATGTACAAACAGTGTATATCATAATATCGATTTAAAGGTGTGTACAAAGATGGTATATCATACTATCGATTTCAAAGTGTGGACAAATAGTGTATGTCATCCTGTCGATTTTAAAGTATGGATAAAGAGTGTATATCATACTATCGATTTAAAGGTGAGGACAAAGAGTGTATATCATACAATCGACATAAAGGTGAGGACAATGAGTGTATATCATACTATCGATTTCAAATGTGTGGACAAAGAGTGTGTATCATCATATCGATTTTAAATGTGTGGACAAAGAGTGTGTATCATCATATCGATTTCAAATTGCTTATAAAGAGTGTATATCATAATATCGATTTCAAAGTGTGCACAAAGAATATATATCATACTATCGATTTAAATGTATGTACAAAGAGTGTATATCATACTATCGATTTCAAAGTATGGATAAAGAGTGTATATCATACTATCGATTTAAAGGTGTGGACAAAGAGTGTATATCATATTATCGACATAAAGGTGAGGACAAAGAGCATTTCATACTATCGATTTCAAAGTGTGTAAAAAGAGTGCATGTCATACTATCGATTTCAATGGTGTGGACAAAGTGTGTATACCATACTATCGATTTAAAAGTGTGGAAAAAGTGTATATCATCCTATCGATTTAAAGGTGTGGACAAAGGGTGTATGTCATCTTATCAATTTCAAAGGGTGTCCAAAGAGTGTATATTATACTATCGATTTAAAAGTATGTACAAAGAGTGTATATCATATTATCGATTTAAAGGTATGTACAAAGAGTGTATATCATATTATCGATTTAAAAAAGTGTGTACAAAGAGTGTATATCATACTATCGATTTAAAGGTGTGGGAAAAAAATGTATATCATACTGTCGATTTAAAGTATGGACAAAGGGTCTATATCATACTATCGATTTAAAAGTGTGTAAAAAGAGTGTATATCATACTATCGATTTAAAAGTGTGTACAAAGAGTGTATATCATACTATCGATTTAAAAGTGTGTACAAAGAGTTTATATCAAACTATCGATTTAAAAGTGTGTACAAAGAGTGTATATCATACTATCGATTTAAAAGTGTGTACAAAGAGTGTATATCAAACTATCGATTTAAAAGTGTGTACAAAGAGTGTATATCATAATATCGATTTAAAAGTGTGTACAAAGAGTGTATATCATAATATCCAGTGAAAGTGTTGATAAACATTGTATACCATACAACACATTGAAAGTGTCGATAATGACAACAGTGCAACAACTCACATTTCTCTATCTGGATCACTTACATGTGTATGTATGTAAACAATATATTCTCCTCTTTCATTGCTTGTTGGGCTATTTCTTCGTCATGCTCAGACACGAGTTTAGAAAATATCCCCTTGAAAACTAATTATATACTTGCCTATTTATAAACGTCCTCTGTAATGTTGAGGTATGTAACTTTAAGCCACTGGTTTTTAAAAACATGCAAAACTTGTACATGTTAAAGTGCAAACCACATGATGTGTGAATTCAAACAATAGCAGCAATTTGTCGTGTAAAATGGTGTTTGTTTGAATTATCAATCTTAGTGTGATATTTGTTGAACGCGTTGTTGAACTGAGTACGCTAATCGTATTTCAGTTATGTGTTTTACTAATGTGTACTAAAATAAAATTAAATCCAAAACATGCCCTGTCATATATATAAATACCTTTCTCTTCATTACAAGTATGCCTGCCAACTGTATCACTCGCACATTCTAAGCAAATATATAAGTAAACAAAGAATACCTTAATATGCACTACATTTGTAATGAAGTAAGTTTTATAAATCGAAACCAAGTTGTGCGCGACAGAAAGAAACAGAGACAGGAAGAACCAGAGAGAGAGAGAGAGAGAGAGAGAGAGAGAGAGAGAGAGAGAGAGAGAGAGAGAGAGAGAGAGAGAGAGAGAGAGAGAGAGAGAGAGAGAGAGAGAGAGAGAGAGAGAGAGAGAGAGAGAATGTTGATTTTGGATTAAAATTAGGTGATCTTGCTCCTGTTTCAAACTGCAACTCTATTGAGAACTCATACTTGTTAAGGAAAATGCCATTGCATGTCTTTAATGTTCTACCTATGTCGTTACACTAGTCTAAGAAATAATGTCATCAGTAGTAATATGGGTCCGTCTGGCGACAATGGGAAATCCCGTCAAAAAGGGCTTGGGCCTGTCAGGCGACAAGATTTCTAGCGACAATGGAAATCCCAGTCAAAAAGGTCGTGGGTCTGTCTGGCGACAAGGCATAGTGGGCCTGTCTAGCGACAAGGGGAATTTAACATGGTGGGCCTATCTAACGACAAGAGGAATTTAACATGGTGAATATTATTTTTATTTGGGACTGTCTAGCGACAAGGGAAAATGTAGGCAAAGAAAGCAAATATCTTTTCGAGGTATATGAGTGGCCCTGAAAAGGGCCGTTATGTGTAATTTTAACATTATATTGTTAACACAGAGGACATCTCACAGATCTTCTTCTCTTCCTTAAACTTCTCCTCACTGCTGGACCATAGAGAAGAACTCTCTTTAAACAACCTTGCCTCTTCAGATAAATTCTTCTCTTCCAAAGGGTTGTATCAGTCATATGAGTGATAGCCTATGATGATCTGACATATATGGGTAAGTCCGTACGAAATAGCACGTTAGAAACAAGGGTAGAAGATTATACCTTGGTCCACATCTTGTGATGAGAACAGGTAAATTATTTATAAGGGAAGAGCGGATCGAAACGGATTGAGTTTATTCACCAATCCAAACACGCGTTACAAAAGTCTTTCACAGTCGTCCAATCGGAAGAGAGCAGTCTGTGACGTCACTTTTCCTATATAGAGGTACTAGCGTCTGTGCGCAGTCAATCGATGCGACAGAGTTGTCAGTCATGTCGGAAACTAGGAAGACAATGAATTGGGGTGAGCCAGTAGTGGAGACAGCAAGTAATGGTACAGCAGTGACTACCAAAGTCATGACAAATCTACATCCAGAAAAAGTTGATTTTAACTGGGATATTGTGGAATTTCTAACTTCACAAGATTTTGTTCAGGAACCTTCGTCACCTTCTGCTTTTTTTTTACACGTCGATGATTTTAAACAAGAACAGAAAGACAAATTGGAGCGATTTTTACAACAACAAAAAGAAGCAGAACAAGCATTTCTCCTTCAACAGCGGGAAGAAGAAGAAGCAAGAAAGTTACACGAGGAAGAAACAGTAGCAGCAGCAGAGAGGAAAGAAGACCAAGGACAGAAAGAGAATAGTGAAAATCAAACGGTCACAACGGTACTTTTAGATATTTTAGCAGAGTTAAGGAGTCTGAAACAAATGTATCAGACTTCTTTATCACGACCGAAGAGGAAAAAGACCTTCTCGAGCTAAACAACCCAATCTAACTGTAACTACGTCTGCCATACCACTTTTAGTGATTTTTGTACCAAATCATTGACAGGAACCACCAGTCCCGAAGTAGGCCTTGGCCGTGGCAAAGGCTTAAGACACTTAAAGATGGTTACGTCACGTGTCTTAGTTTGTTTTGTTTTAAATAAACAAAACCCCAACGGTCCTTTTCAGGGCCACTCAAATCTTTCGAAAAGAAATACTATTTCAATTAACTAATTCAATGAAAACTCAAAAGTCCTTTTTTATTTTTTATAACCCATGATGTACGTGTGAGTGTATGAGTGTGTGAGTGTAGGTTCTTATTCTATAAAATCAAAACCAAGAGACACTTACGTTTTTTCCGTCTGGTGTATTCTGGTACAAATATTACAATCCAAAATCACAACATAACATAACACAATACCACTTTGAAAAGTTCAAAGGTTTCTTCTATTCACTCTTTCTGTTTTGTTTTTTTTTTAATTTCTTTACTGTCACAGGTTTTTCTTTTTCTTCTTCCTCCTCACTTTCATTTCGTCTTCTTTTCTTGTCTTTGTGACCGTGTCGAGCTTCTTCTTTGGGGAGGGTACCTCTTCCTCCCCCTCCTGTTCAGAATACCTCTCCATCTCCTTCTCCTCCTGCTCCTGTTGTTTCTTATGGCAGTTTGGAGACCTATGTCCTTTCTCTTTACAATGATAACAGGTATCATGACTTTTGTCTCTTCTAACACCTGTTTTGATTTTGTCACGATCTGGACATTCTGTAGCCCAATATCCTTTCTTCTTACAGATATAGCAAGTATCTTGACTTTTATCTCGAAAGGAGGGAGAGTAGTCCGTAGGCTTGTCTGAAGAAAACTTTCGTATGACACCACGCAAAGCTCTGATCAGAATTTCAACTTGTGTAGGCTCTTCCATCGTTCTGGTCAATATAAGAGTAAAATGAATACTGAAAGGTTAGACACTGATCCTTAATATATACACGGATCAGACATGAATATATAGGGGTCATGGTCTTAAAAATGTAGTCATTTGACGTTTTGCAGACAAGATGAAAAGACCGCATCATGTTGTCGAGAAAGGCGAAGACAGTAAGAGACAGAAACGTGATGTATCGCCACGCACAGTAGCTGAAGTCTTGGCTCAAATTCATGCCAGTGATTTTGAAGATGACATGAGTGAGTCCGAATCCACACCCAAGCAATCGACGTCCAAGCAAAGTTCACCACCCTTAGTAAACCCTGAAAAGTACTATCACATTCGAGAGACGGAAAAGCGTTCCTCTCGAAAATTTAGAACAACGGCTTACACGTACGCTGTAAAGTTTAAAGATTTCAAGTCCAATGTACCTTTGGAGAATACAGAGGGGTTCATTACCGAGGTGTGGAATTCTGTGTTAACTGCACTGAAACAGCAATGTCAAGCCAAAGAAGACGATCGCTTGAGACTTTCTATTCATCACGACAGTTTGAAGTCCCTTGTTTGGATCGAGTTTAGCAGCCCATCACAATTGACACTTTATAAAGTCATTGACAAAATTCAACATGTGCAACAATCCAACGACAAGTTTCACATCATTAATGGAAAAGCCACACCGTTCATGACCCACGTTTCTCTTCCCCAGGGGACAAAACCCAAAAAGGTGTTATTAGGCGACAACTTTCGCAACACCAAAACAAGCCTCGTCCGAATTAACAATCCTCTAAACCAGATGTGTTTAGCCCGTGCCGTCGTCATGGGAAGAACGTGTGCCAACAACAACAAGACGGCAGAATGGAAAAGAGTCTGGAAAACTATTCAACGATCGGACCGAGCCAAACAAAGAAGTGAAGCAGAACTCCTGTTACAGCAAGCGGGTATTTCCGAAGACACACATTGCGGAATTCCAGAAATGCAACATTTGCAAGGCGTCTTAGCGCCACGTTACACCTTGAAAGTACACCCTCAAGAACCGCGTGGTCCTCTTTTGTTTCGAGGCCACGATTTCAAAGATGGAAAATACATTCACGTCTATCATCACGATGGTCATTTTGATACCATTACCAGTATTACTGCATTTCTGAGATACAGTTACTACTGTGAAAAATGTGACTATGGTTATAACAATCGAGAACAACACAAACATTGTGGATCGAAATGTGATGGATGTTTGGCCTCTCAACCCTGTCTGGACAAAGGACAAGTACGAGTGCATTGCCCTGTTTTTCAGCACACATTTGTCAGTCCTACCTGTAACCAACAACATTTAAAGATGCAAGCTTCACAGCAGAAAAGTACTTGTCAGCCTCTGAGATTGTGTCCTACTTGTGGACAAGGCATGCGTACCAGAAATACCAAGTTTCACGTTTGCCGAGGGAAGAAACGATGTCACATTTGTCACCAAATCGTAGACTTGGAACACGAATGCTTCATTCAAAAATACCTACCCCAACAAGAAGATGCCCAAAAGAAAGGGAATGTTATCTTTTTTATTTCGAATGCATGCAACAGATCTAGACCGGTATTCACATTCCTAATTTATGCGTTGTTCACCGTGCGTGCGAGCAGTACATCCAAGAACCTATATTTAGGCATTGCCCTCACTGCAGCAAGATTCCTGAAGGACGTGAAAAAATCTTTCGAGGGTCAAACACCTCAGCCAATTTTGCCCAATGGATCTTAAACCCTATCGACGAAACGTGGAGTCCAGAAGACATCAAACGGTACTGAAATTGTCATCAACATGCCACAGTAATGGCTCACAATATCTCGGGATACGATGGGCAATTTCTGCTCAGATACTATACGGAACAAAGTACCGAACGTCCTAAAGTGACTTTTAACGGAGCCAAAATCATTTACATGCAAGTAGGACAAGTACAGTTTAAAGATTCAATGTGTTACTTGGCCATGCCTTTGAGTCGCATGCCTAAAACGTTTTGAATGACAGAAATGGCCAAAGGTTATTTTGCACACTTTTTCAATACCGAAGCCAATCAACATGTAGTTCTACCCCATTTGCCTGATGCTGACGACTACGATCCAGATAACATGCGCACCGAACAACGAGAAGCTTTCCACGCTTGGTATCAGACTCACGCCTCGGATCCCTTCGACTTTCAAGAAGAAATGTTAAAGTATTGTCAATCTGACGTGGACATTTTACGACGTTGTTGTGGAAAATTTCGAGAATTGTTCATGGAGTACGGAGGGATCGATCCACTGAAAGAAGCTTGTACCGTCGCCAAAGCGTGTTCCTTAGTGTACCGAAAACGATTCATGCCCGAAAACACTCTAGCTGTCATAAGCCCTCAAACGACGAACTTTGTCAAACGTCCATATTCAGTCAAAGCCCTACGCTGGCTACATTACTTGTGCGACAAGGAAGACAAATGGATCCAACACGCCCGTAATGGAGGAGGCAAAAAGACAATCGGAACGTATTCGGTGGATGGCTGGGACTTAGAAAACCCTCAAATCGTGTACGAGTTTAACGAATGCTTATTTCACGGATGTCCCATGTGCTACCCTCAACGTGACACCAAAAATCAGTTTTTATAACGGACTATGGAAGACTTGTACCAGACATGTCAGCGACGTTTGCAGTTAGAACAGCAAGGATACCAGGTGGTGGAAATGTGGGAATACGAGTACGATCAGCGTTTGAAAACCGAGACACGTGGGTCATGAACAGTGTAGTTTTTCCATCGGTGATGTGCAACTTGTCGTTGGATTGTTGCACATGTTGAATTTTGTCAATGACTTTGGAAGATGTCAATTGTGATGGACTACTAAACTCGATCCAAACGGGAGACTTCAAATTATCGTGATGAATAGAAAGTCTCAAGCGATCGTCTTCTTTGGCTTGACATTGCTGTTTCCTAGTAGCTAACACAGAATCCCACACCTCGGTAATGAACCCTTCTGTATTCTCCAAAGGTACATTGGACTTGAAATCTTTAAACTTTACTGCATACGTGTAAGCCGTTGTTCTAAATTTTCGAGAGGAACACTTTTCCGTCCCTCGAATGTGATTGTAATTTTCAGGGTTTACTAAGGGTGGTGAACTTTACTTGGACGTCGATTGTCTGGGTGTGGATTCGAGCTCACTCATGTCATCTTCAAAATCACTGGCATGAATTTGAGCCAAGACTTCAGCTACTGTGCTATGCGATACGTAAGTGTCTTTCGCTTTTAATTTTATAGAATAAGAACTTACACTCACACATTCATTCACTCATACGTACATCATGGGTTTAAAAAATAGAAAAAGGACTTTTGAGTTTTTATTGAATTAGTTAATTGAAATAGTATTTCTTTTCGAAATAATTTGAGTGGCCCTGAAAAGGACCGTTGGTGTTTTGTTTGTTTACAACAAAACAAACTAAGACACGTGACGTAACCATCTTTAGCTGTCTTAAGCCTTTGCCACGGCCAAGGCCTACTTCGGGACTGGTGATTCATGTCAATGATTTGGTAGAAATCACTAACGGTGGTATGGCAGACGTTGTCACAGTTAGATTGGGTTGCTTAGCTCGAGAAGGTCTTTTTCTCTTCGGTCGTGATAAAGAAGTCTGAAACATTTGTTTCAGACTCCTTAACTCTGCTAAAATATCTAAAAGAACCGTCGTGACCGTTTCATTTTCACTATTCTCTTTCTGTCCTTGGTCTTTTTTCTGCTTTGTTGCTGCTACTGTTTCTTCCTGGTGTTTCCTTTTTGCTTCTTCCCGCTGTTGATTAAGAAAAGCTTGTTCTTATACTTTCTGTTGTTGTAAAAATCGCTCCAATTCTTCTTTTTTCTTTGTTTAAAATCATCGACGTGTAAAAAAGAAGCAGAAGGTAACGAAGGTTCCTGAACAAATTCTTGTGATGTTAGAAAATTCACAATATCCCAGTTAAATTCAACTTCTTCTGGATGTAGATTTGTATTGACTTTGGAAGTCACTGCTGTCCCATTACTTGCTGTCTCCACTACTATCTCACCCCAATTCATCGTCTTCTTAATGTCCGACATGATTGACTGCGCACAGACGCTAGTACCTCTATATAGGAAAAGTGACGTCACAGACTGCTCTCTTCCGATTGGATGAATGTGACTGACTTTTGTAACGCACGTTTGTATTGGTGAATACACTCAATCCGTTTCGATCCGCTCTTTCTCTATAAATAACCGAAGTTCACGGTATTCGCTTCACCTGTTTCTCATAACAAGATGTGGACCAACGTAGAATCTTCTACCCTTGTTTCTACCATGCTATTTCGTACTGACTTACCCATGTATGTCAGATCATCGCGGAGTATCACTCATATGACTGATACAGCCTTTTTGGAAGAGAAGGATATATGTGTATAGGCAAGGTTGTTTAAAGAGAGTTCTCCTCTATGACCCCGCAGTGAGGAGAAGTTTAAGGAAGAGAAGAAGATCTGTGAGATGTCCTCTGTGTTAACAATATACTGTTAGCATTACACATAACGGCCCTTTTCAGGGCCACTGATATGCCTCGAAAAGATATTAGCTTTCTTTGCCTTCATTTTCCCTTGTCGCTAGACAGTCCCAAATACAAATAATATTTTCCATGTTCAGTTCCCCTTGTCGCTAGATAGTCCCACCATGTTCAATTCCCCTTGTCGCTAGATAGTCCCACCATGTTCAATTTCCCTTGTCGCTAGATAGTCCCACCATGTTCAATTCCCCTTGTCGCTAGATACTCCCACCATGTTAAATTCCCCTTGTCGCCAGAAGGTCCCAAGCCCTTTTTGACTGGATTTTCCATTGTCGCCAGATCGTCCCATATTACTACTATAGCGCTACTACCGAAAATATGCAACAAGATCTGACAGAGAGGTGAAGAGCCGGCACAATGGATCCAGTCACTGATTATAACACCACCACCCACCACCCAAAAAAGAGGCAATTTCAAGTTGTGCTCAAATTACAGAACTGTAAGTTTGATCAGCCATGCTAGTATGGTGAAGCTGAATATCATTCTGGACAGACTGAAACCACAAGCAGAAGAAATAGTCGCTAAAAAAACAGGCGTAGTTCATGAGTGGGACAACAGAACAAATATTAAATCTTAGGGTTCTGTCAAGGACATCATTGACCTCCATCGCCCAAAGAAATAAACCTGGGTTACAGAAGAGATTCTGGATATGTGTGGTACCCGAAGATACCTCAAAAACACCATATCCACACCAGGGGCAATGGCGTGCCGAGAAATAAACAAGAATATCAGATAAACACTTGAAGAAAGCAAAAGAAGATTGGATTGGACAAAAGTGCACAGACATAGAGAGCAGTCTGATAAAGAATACAGCAAAAGTGCATTCGGAATTGTGAAAGACCTCACCAGACAGAAGCAGCCATGTGTCAGTACCATCCAAGATAAAAATGGAAAATGCCTAACACGAGCAAGTGACATTGTCTAAAGATGAAATGAGTATTTTAAAGAACTCTACAACCATAATCAGACCACAGGAAACCCAGAGGTGCTTGAAGTTCCAAACTCCACAAATGATGATGATTTCCCCATTCTCAAAGAAGAGTCGAGTCATCAATAAAAGGACTGTAGAATGGGGAAGCAGCTGGAGTAGACATCATCCCAGCTGAAATTATCAAGAATGTGGAGGTGGGATCAGTGATAGAACTGCTAACAAACATCTGCAACAAGATCTGGCAGACAGGTGAATGGCCAACACAGTGGACCCAGTCACTGATTATAACACTCCCCAAGAAAAGACAATCTCCAGCTGTGCCACAATTACAGACCTACCAGTCTGATCAGCCATTCTAGTAAGGTGATGCTGAAGATCATCTTGAACAGACTGAAACCACAAACAGAAGAAATAATCGCTGAAGAATAGGCAGGGTTCCGGAGTTAGATAAAATTCCCTGAAACTAATACATTTAACGGATCTTGGAGAATATAAAGTTCATTTAAAAAAGAAATGACCTAATGTAATATTTACTTTATGGATTTAAGGTACTGAAATGAAAGTTACATAGACAGACAGACAGACAGACAGACAAACAGACAGACAGAAACATACAAACAAACAGAGAAACAGAGACAGAGACAGACATACATATATTGAGACAGAGAGGGGTTAAAGCGATATATATGGTGATATCAAATATAAAAAAGTAAACCGAATCGCTGGTCTAAATGATGGAGATGAATTTTGTTATTTAATTTATTACATAAGTCTTCAAAAATATAATAACTGTATAGTGAATGTAGCACGTTTCCTTGTACGTACCTAATCTGGTAATTTCCTAAAATCACTAAAATATCATCTAAAACTTTTTCTAGGATTTCGACTATTAACCTGACTAATTTATCTGACATTTTGAAAACTACGAAGATATACATGTGTTGATATCAGTATGCAGTAGGCTTCAGTTATAATTTTTTGTAACTTGTGTTTGTGATCTCCTTTTTACATAATTTGGATCTAATGTGTCCATTTTGGGGTGTCCATTATTATCTTGTCACCTGTTTCCATTTGAAATATTTCGCTTTTTATCAAGACACATTGTGATTCTCTCTCTCTCTCTCTCTCTCTCTCTCTCTCTCTCTCTCTCTCTCTCTCTCTCTCTCTCTCTCTCTCTCTCTCTCTCTCTCTCTCTCTCTCTCTTAGCAATGATGTGGCTTTCATATTAAACCAGTTGTAAAACAATGTTGGTGACGTTTTCTTTTGATTACCTGAAGACATATTTTGATCACACTTGGCAGACATTTGTCGTTGGACATATTCTGCTAAAACTGAGTTCACAGCAACTCCTTTAAGAATGAAGTTGAAAATATGCTTCCAATTTCTTCTTCTTCTTCAAAACAGCTTTGCCAATTTTTTTTAAAATTTGATAAGAATGTATTTATGACATGCTTTATTCCAATTATTCCTGAAAGGGGTGGAACTTATAACTAAATTTACAGCAATAACTGAACACAGATGCACAGAGAGAGAGAGAGAGAGAGAGAGAGAGAGAGAGAGAGAGAGAGAGAGAGAGAGAGAGAGAGAGAGAGAGAGAGAGGAGTAATCCATAGAGATCATACAGATTGTTCAAGTATATAGCACGTGATCGTGAACATAGGATCTTGTACATGAAAGGCACGCTCTCTTGCTCACTCAATAATTAGCCGTCTAAACAGCTACACCTTATCATTAATTATTACAAGTACACGAATACACACAAAACAGAGCGGAAACTTCTATCCCTACATCGAACAGTAGGATGCATGACCGTACGAAGTAAAACAACACAAAGAATAATGATATCATGCTGGTTAAAGACTGATTTGGCCATTACTGAGAATCGAACCCGGGTCTTCGAGTTATTGCACGCATTGCATTTCAAGCAGGCAACAGTCTCTAGACACTCTCTACGAAATTCACTTAGTCGTAATAAGTGAAACCTCTTAATACCGAACCTTTATTATACTGGATCCCCTCAATATTCCGGAATTTAATTCGGAGTCCCGAAAGTTTCCTTTATTCGTATCATCGCTCTGCTCCACCATCAAATTCTTAACTAAGTTTCGAACCCAAATTTAAATTTATGTTTAAAGGAAAGCATCTCATGAAACAGAAATTCATTTCAAACTTGGTAAGGGATCTTAGCTGCTAAATTCTAACACACGCTGAAACAGATTAAGTACGGTCAGCAAGTATTGTATTATACAACAGTTACAGTCTGACGGATGTTCAAAAGTGCATCGGGTTGTCCAGTCGTGTAAAGCGCTGACTTTTACAGATCTCTGACATCTCACCTCTGTACGCGCAAGTTTTTGTTTTCAAAGATTCAGTAAACGAGTGTTCATGAGAGAGCTTGCCGATAGTTTTCCGTGGGTGAGCAGTTCTTCCTAGGTGAATAGTGTTGTTCTATGATAATATGGGTTTTAATTTTTCCTTTCATAAAATAGACATGCGCCTCGTTCATCCCAGTCACGTACGCCACCCATTCATTGACATAAGTATTTTAAGTACATGCTGATCTTTGTTGGTTACAGATCATCTCAAGCGTACCGTAGCTCAGAACTATGTATATCCCTGAAGCAAAATTTGTTGGCTATATTTTGTTACACTGTTGTTGTTTATTTAATGACATGGTATAGGACTGAAATGAGTTGCGAAATTTTTATAATAAATACTTCGTGCATTTAAAAAGGTGTAGACAATATATCTGATTTAGGTGTGTGTTGAAAATTCACCAATCCTTTTTTTAATCCATGAATGCATTCTTATTGGTATTTTAATGTTCAAAATTTGATGGTCACTTTGTGCAAACACCTTAAAATTGTCCTCCTGAAGTCAATAAGCAAGACTGTATTGGAAGTATAAAATATGTATAAAATTTGTAAGGACTTCATGCCATTGACGAATGTCAGTTACTAATGAAGTCTATATCTGGGAACTCGTTTATGGTCATATACTTCAAATTTCCCTGCAGAATTATCAAACATTAATCAGACTTTAATCTCAGACTAAACTTATCCGTCTCGAGCCTGGAGGTCACACCCAAAGTAGACCAGTTAGATTCACACCTGCTAATCATTCATCGATAATGGTCATGTACGCCATAATCGTGGTGCCATCCAAAATTAGGAGCGCTGTACAAGCCGACTGATATGAACTGTGTTATTTACGATATGTTATTTAATCCTTTTTTACTTGAATAATTTATATAATCAAGAAACTGCAATGGAGCCTGGAAGATATGTCTTATCGTGATATGATTTCCTAGGGCTGAACTCTTAATATACCAGTCTGCCGCTAAAAGTACAAATGACCTTGACGACTTAATAACATTCTTATATATATCTACATATATAGTTGTTATGCCACGACTGTGGTAGTTGTGTTTATTATGTTGGGATGCATTCCTCCCAATATTTTATTTAAATTAGTATAGAAGTCCCACACAGGCACGATTTTGTAGGAAGTGCAGTTATTGAAAGAGAAAGGTAAAGCTCCGATCCCCCATGTCAGCATTGTCAACAAGTTAAATTATTAAGTACACACGTACGTGAAATTCAAATGAATATCAACTTAATACAAGTTAATATTCAAATGATAGGAGTTCCCAAATAACTATTCTTCCTCTCGACAAAGTGATAGCCTGCCTATTGCATCATTTGATTTACAGTATTAGATAGCTTTTCCACTTGTCCTTGTTTCCTACTCATCTATATCTCTCCTATCCCGCCAATTCCCTCCCTCTTTCCGACTTCCCTCCTAAGTCCTTCTCCGCCTTGATTGCTCCTTTTCGAATTTCACCTCTTCGATTCTTTTTTTCCGACTAACCCTGATTCACAATCGACTTCTCCGCTAGTCTATATTCCATCTCCCACCTTGAGTGTCGGGACTAAGCTATACCAGAAGTCTCTCCCCTAAAATCTTCCTGTGAAAACACAAGGACGTTAGCATATTTCCTTTGCCATCTCGTCTCACGCTAACTAATAATCAATCATCAGATAACGGCTATTACATTGTTCGGTCACGCATTCAAATCGAAATACTCATACCTTATTGTAAGGTAAACAACGTAGTAATACAAGCACGGTATCAACTACTCATCATACAGACATCAATAAATTGCGTCACATCAGTATCTATATTCTTAATCTCATTATAATGAACAATAATCAGATGCATTTTTTACATTACACTCCTTTGCAATGTACACAAATATTCAAATATCCATGCTCTGATATGTCCTTAACTACATTTACACTGTAACCATTTTCCAAAGCTACAATTCATTTCAACAGTTGCAAAATATAGAATATCACTTGAATAAAAGCACTAGTTTACTACAAAGTAACCAAACAGTGACTTACAATATTAATTCTGACCACGAGCTAGCAATCTACATAATTATTTACATAATCATAGCTGATTTCTTAATACGCATGTAAATTAATTAATGCAAATGTAATTCTACGTACTATAGATTCTAGTAATGAAGTATACATATTGCACTTAATTACAATTACAATGCCGTAATATTCTGCCGCAATCGAGCAAAAACAAAACTACTGACTTTTACGAAGCTTTGTCTTTCTTAAAATTGCTTTAAGTTTCCCCGCCAAATTACAAGTGACTTTCTCGTAGTATTGCGTTCAAATTCCATTACGATGTTGGATAATATTTAAGTTCCTACCTAAAAGTGCTAAATTATGTTCGGATTGAAATAGTGACCCCACCCTATTTTAATACGGATTGGTGGATGTCGATTCTAATCAGCTTAGCAGACAATGCCCCATTGCCACCTGTCAACGTGTTGAGGTTTACGACGCCTATAAGGATCCTTTCTTCTTGAAGAAAACTTTATACGTCCACGTGCGACTTTTCAAGTCGACCAAAGCTACCCAGTGATCTGGAAGCCTCATAAATGGAACGGTTTACCTGGAGCACGCTCATCGTAAAGGATATCGAAGTAGTGAAGAATGACCGCCGCCAACGCCTTACAGCCACGAGAGAAAAAAGCGACACATTGCAGCATCCCAGAGCAGCACGACAGACTTTCCTCCCCAATCTGTAACATTCTGTGTAAATTCATCGTTGGGTTAGGTTAGGGTTTAGGGTTAGGGTTAGGGTTAGGGTTAGGTTTTAGGGTTAGGGTTAGGGTTAGGGTTAGTTATTGCGTGGTCACCGTAGGCTGCACAGCGTCATCGCATACGATGGACAACAGAAGAAGAAGAAGAAGAAGAAGAAGAAGAAGAAGAAGAAGAAGAAGAAGAAGAAGAAGAAGAAGAAGAAGAAGAATGAGAAGAAGAAGAAGAAGAAGAAATAATAATGACAGAATAATTTGGTGATGTACTTTAAAGAGCGAAACAGAACTGAGGATAACTTATTAACAAATCTAACAATAAGCATCTAGTTGACATCGTCTCAGACCATGGGCGGTGAGTAGTTTATCATTTGCGGTCACCTATGCAGTCTTCATCTCTTCTCATGAATATTCATTAGCTTGCTTAACCAATCACAGCGAGTGCAAGTAAATGTTATATGTAGCACAAAAACGCTGTTTTAATCAGCCAATCCAAGATTCTCTTCCAGGTACAATCACATAACGATCGATAAAACGAATATTTGCATTGATGCGTTGAAGATCCCAAAGAGAAAATCTTAGCAAAGGCATTAAAAGGGTGATAAAGAAGCGTAGCGTTGTCTGACCAGTTGCTTGCGACGTTGACAACTTAATGGGGCG
Source organism: Unio pictorum (assembly GCA_030141615.1). Classification (NCBI taxonomy): domain Eukaryota; kingdom Metazoa; phylum Mollusca; class Bivalvia; order Unionida; family Unionidae; genus Unio; species Unio pictorum. The sequence continues at coordinate 3,937,956 of JARLTB010000129.1, read as the reverse complement.
TAGCAATGTATGGTAAGTTGCTTGAGACGATTATCATTTAATGGAGAGTATCTATTTATTATCGTGACTTGCGACAACGACGACTTAATGTGGCGTAGTGATTTATGGTAAGTTGCTTGCGACGATGACCACTTAATGTAGCGTAGTGATTTATGGTAAGCTGCTTGCGACGATGACCACTTAATGTGGCGTAGTGATTTATGGTAAGTTGCATGCGACAATGACATCTTAATGTGGCGTAGTGATTTATGGTAAGTAAGTTGCTTGCGACGATGACCACTTAATGTGGTCTAATGATTTATGGTAAGTTGTTTGCGATGATGACCACTTAATGGAGCGTAGCGATTTCCCACCCGGGCGTGGGTCGTTGACGACTTATTTAGAAATGCAAAGTATTAATAATGGCGGTGTAATCAATAGACAGAGAGGTAGAAAGAGAGTTCTTCTGATCATGATTTTCATAATGGTACAATAATATCATAGATATAAATATTGTACGTGTGAGAATCAGAAAGATTTATATTTACATTACATAACTGTATTTAATTAATTCAGAATATAAACAGTTGTGCTATGTTGCATTTCACAACATTTATAAGTATTATCATTTAATATATATTCTTACCAGGTATTGTTTCTTATTCCAACATGATAATTTTCTTCAGTTTAGGTCGTGTTTCTTTAGAAGCCTGCAGATCAGCAGGTACGACAATGAAAAGTCGGAAATAAGTCGGAAAATAGAGTCAACCCTAACTAAACTAGACAATGTTGTGAAACTGGGTGTCTAGTAATGCACGGTTTAGTGTTTTACATTTATCACCTATCCCAAGTGTGCCTAGTATGCACGGTGTAATGTCTTTTTTTATGACCGATCCCAAATGTTGATCTCTTAATTCACGGTTTAGTGTCTTATATATATGACCCATCCAAAAAGTGTTGATCTAGTAATGCACGGTGTAGGGTCTTATATATATATGACCGTTCCCATATGTGGGTCTAGTATGCACAGTGTAGTGTCTTATATACATGACCAATCCCATGTGTGGATCTAGTAATGCACGGTGTAGCGTCTTACATTTATGACCCATCCCACAGTGTAGTGTCTATATATATATATATATATATATATATATATATATATATATATATATATATATATATATATATATATATATATATATATATAGACACTACACTGTGGGATCGGTCCTAAATATATCGTGCATATATATATATATATATATATATATATATATATATATATATATATATATATATATATATATATATATATATATATATATATATATATATATATATATATATATATATGCACGATGTAGTGTCTTATATACATGACCAATCCCATGTGTGGATCTAGTAATGCACGGTGTAGCGTCTTACATTTATGACCGATCCCAAGTGTATCTAGTATGCACGGTGTAGTGTCTTATATATATATATATATATGACCCATCCAAAAATTGTTGATCTAGTAATGCACGGTGTAGTGTCTTATATTTATGACCGATCCCATGTGTGGGTCTAGTATGCACGCTTTTTTGCGGCGATTTTTCTTCTTGCGTTTGTTTTTTAAAAAAAAATTCGTCAGTTAAAACTCAACACCTTTGAATTTAATGAAGAAAACTACCTTCAAATTAATGGAACCGCAATGGGTACAATGGCCCCTTCATACGCTAACATTTTTATGGGAAAACTAGAGGGTCAACTTTTATCATCGGTTGAACTTGCACCATACCAGTGGGTACGCTTTATCGATGATATAGAACTGAAGTGGCAGCATGGAAGAGAAAATCTGGATGATTTCATATCAAAGGCAAACAACTTCCATCCTTCAATAAAATTCACGTCTGGAGTCTCCAACTTAAACCACGTTTTCCTAGACACAACAACCAGACTGGTAGAAAACAAAATCCATACAGTCATCTAACCGAAACCAACTGACAAACACCAATATCTCCTCCCAACCAGCTGTCCCCCAAAACACTGCATTAGAAACATCCCATATAGCCAGGCACTGAGGATGCGCAGAATTTGCTCCGACGATGACACATTCCTAAAAAAGTCTGAAGAGCTATCTAAACATTTAATTTACTGAGGCTATGACAAGGACCTGATTACTGAGGCAACCCAAAGGGCTAAGCTAACAAACCGCGATAACCTACTAAAATATAGAAAGAAGGAAAAGGCCGATAGGATACCATTTATCCTGTCCTACCATCCAGACAACCCCAGAATAGGTAAAATCATCGGAAAACACTGGCCCATCGTAGAATCATCGGATGCACTAAAGTTAATCCTCCCGAACAAACCTGTAGTAGCCTACCGGAGACCAAAAAGACTCAAGGACATCCTAGTCATGGCGAAGCTAGCGCCAATCACTAATCAAGACCACCCGAGTCAATCTGGCCCCTGTCGCGATAAAAGGTGCAAAACCTGTCAACACATGATAGAAACCAGGACTTTTTCTAGCACAGTGACGAGAGAAAAACTAAACATACATGGTCCAAACAAACCGTGCAAAACAGAGAATGTAATTTATCTCATCAAATGTAACATCTGTAGCCTGCAGTAGGTCGGAGAAACTGAGAGGCTACACAAAAGGATCAACCTTCATAGATCTGATCGGATGACAAAGAAGCTATACAGAAGTCCGGTCGCAGAACACTTCTCCTCACCTAACCACGCCTTCAGTGATGTAACACTTATTGCAATTGCTCACAACCACAACTGGAGTTCCGAAACCAGGAAAGAAAAAGAATCTTACTAGATACGACGCCTTCGAACGTTGAAACCAAGCGGTTTAAACCAAGAAGACTAGAAAAAGACAGCCGTGCACAAATGTAATTATCTTTTCCAGCTGACACATTTTCTTTTAAATAATTCTCTAAATTTGCTTAATAGCCTCTTACTACTAATGCAAAATATCCGGGATATAATTTACGCGTACATAAATTTACATACAATAACAGATGTGTCGCTTTGGCTCATCGATTTTGACATTTTACAGCATCCGCAACAAGTTGAAAGAAACTAGTTGTAACATAATAAATTTCAAGGTTGAATTCCTGTAGGAACAGGCATGTAAAGTTTTGTAAACATGATTTTTGTATTTTACTTGTCTGTCTTGTCTATGTTCTGTATTTGCCTTTGATAAAGACACATTAAGAGTCGAAAGCGCTCAGGCTAGAGTGATACTAGTTCTGCACTGTTGTTTGTCAGTTTTTTCCATATATATATATATATATAGATATATATATATATATATATATATATATATATATATATATATATATATATATATATATATATATATACAACCGATCGCATTTGTGGGTCTAGTATGCAAGGTGTATTTTCTTACATTTGTGACCAGTCCCAAGATAATCGCATATCCAATACAGTATTGATCCAATGAACATATTCGATATGTTTTAACACTTGGAAACTGTGATGATAAATGAGTAAATTCACAACAATTTCACATTCTCCAACGTCTTCATGGGGTTTTAATATGAAACATAATTATTTACTCTCTAAAAAGAATCGCATGTCTATATGGGTTTTTAATATGAAACATGATTATTTACTCTCTAACAAAAATAGCACATCTCCATGAGTTTCTGATACAAAACATAATATTATTTACTCTGTTAAAAGAATAGCAGGTGCCAAATTCACACTTAAAACTAACAACTCCTGAAATTCATATGTCCGTTACTTTGTTTGTTTGTTTGATTAGGAGATTTAACGTAGATTTAACATTTTTTCAGTCATATTGCTACTATCTCTGCAGTGAGGCCGTTTGTAGTGATGTCTAGCAATGTGGCATCATGATGCAGACATGTAGCTTGATGTCCCACCCAGTCACATTATCCTGACACCAGACTGACCAGTCCTAACACTAACCTCTTAATGCTGAGCGCCAATCGAGGCGGCTGTTAGTACCATTTGTGTAAGTCTTTGGTATTACTCGGCCAGGGATCAAACCCACGACCTCCCGCTTCCGTGGCGGACGCTCTAACCACTAGGCCACCCGAGCGGTTATCGCCATTACTAAATTGCCTATTAAACATGTTTCGCCTAATACTTAAACTGACTAGTTTTTATAATAGTGCCGATCTTGTGGCACTTTTTCCGTCACTGTCAAATGCCGTATTTGGTGGTATATAAGTCACGCCTACTTGCCGACGACGTAGACTAGGATTTACTACTGCATGCTACTTTGAAAGATTGTACTTCTCCATGGCAAGTAAAGTTCCTTGTTCAAGGAAGATTGTACGTGGCCATGGCAAGTAAAGTTCCTTACCCAAGGAAGATTGTACGTGGCCATGGCAAGTAAAGTTCCTTACCTAAGGAAGATTATACTTCTCCATGACAAGTAAAGTTCTTACCCAAGGAAGATTGTACGTGGCCATGGCAAGTAAAGTTCCTTGTTCAAGGAAGATTGCACTTCTCCATGGCAAGTAAAGTTCCTTACCCAAGGAAGATTGTACGTGGCCATGGCAAGTAAAGTTCCTTACCTAAGGAAGATTATACTTCTCCATGACAAGTAAAGTTCTTACCCAAGGAAGATTGTACGTGGCCATGGCAAGTAAAGTTCCTTGTTCAAGGAAGATTGCACTTCTCCATGGCAAGTAAAGTTCCTTACCCAAGGAAGATTGTACGTGGCCATGGCAAGTAAAGTTCCTTACCCAAGGAAGATTGTACGTGGCCATGGCAAGTAAAGTTCCTTACCCAAGGAAGATTATACTTCTCCATGACAAGTAAAGTTCTTACCCAAGGAAGATTGTACGTGGCCATGGCAAGTAAAGTTCCTTGTTCAAGGAAGATTGCACTTCTCCATGGCAAGTAAAGTTCCTTACCCAAGGAAGATTGTACGTGGCCATGGCAAGTAAAGTTCCTTACCTAAGGAAGATTATACTTCTCCATGACAAGTAAAGTTCTTACCCAAGGAAGATTGTACGTGGCCATGGCAAGTAAAGTTCCTTGTTCAAGGAAGATTGCACTTCTCCGTGGCAAGTAAAGTTCTTACCCAAGGAAGATTGTACGTGGCCATGGCAAGTAAAGTTCCTTGTTCAAGGAAGATTGCACTTCATGGCAAGTAAAGTTCCTCACCCAAGGAAGATTGTACGTGGCCATAGCAAGTAAAATTCTTTGCGCAAGGAAGATTGTACGTGGCCATAGCAAGTAAAATTCTTTGCGCAAGGAAGATTGTACGTGGCCATAGCAAGTAAAGTTCCTTACCCAAGGAAGATTGTACGTGGCCATGGCAAGTAAAGTTCCTTACCTAAGGAAGATTGTACGTGGCCATGGCAAGTAAAGTATCTTGCCCAAAGAGGATAATAAATTGCCAAGGCAAGGAAAATATCATGCCCAAGGACAGACGGCAGTAGCCAGTATATACTAACGAAACCCAAATTTATAAACAAATGTAATATTTAAAACCAAGAAACACGTCGTTGAAACAAATGAAGTTTTAATCTGCAGCGAAAGCAATCTATCTGTATGCGTTAAATTAGTTCATCTCCACCATCAACTGCATGACAGTTATCCTTCGATGTTCATATGTACTTAATAAAAATGCGTGTTTCCCAAAACAAACGCCGCGTATTACCAAAATGTAAATTCGTGTTCGATTGAGTTAATGAACTTCGTTTTTGTACATTTTGCTTCTGCCAGCTGCGACTGCCCTGTCTAACGTTATCAGTCCAGTTACCATATATACAATGACTGAATCAATGGTTGTATTTGTTCACGCCATGTTAGCATAATCCTGTGCAAATAAGACATAGCCAATGCAAATATGACAATCGTACAGATTAACATGACACAGACCAATAGATTTACGTGACATATACGATGCATAATTATGACAATGTCATGCGCTAATATAACAATTCTACAGGTTACCATGAATCAGACATATAGGTTACCATGAATCAGACATATAGGTTAACATGAATCCGGCTTACAGGTTAACATGAATCAAACCTACAGGTTAACATGAATCAGACCTACAGGTTCACATGAATCAGACATATAGGTTAACATGAATCAGACCTACAGGTTCACATGAATCAAACCTACAGGTTAACATGAATCAGACCTACAGGTTCACATGAATCAGACATATAGGTTAACATGAATCAGACCTACAGGTTAACATGAATCAAACCTACAGGTTAACATGAATCAGACATATAGGTTAACATGAATCGGATATATAGGTTAACATGAATCAGACCTACAGGTTCACATGAATCTTACATATAGGTTGACATGAATCAGACCTACAGGTTCACATGAATCTAACATATAGGTTAACATGAATCAGACCTACAGGTTCACATGAATCTGACATATAGGTTAATATGAATCGGATATATAGGTTAACATGAATCAGACCTACAGGTTCACATGAATCTTACATATAGGTTAACATGAATCAGACCTACAGGTTCACATGAATCTAACATATAGGTTAACATGAATCAGACCTACAGGTTCACATGAATCTGACATATAGGTTAATATGAATCTGACATATAGGATAACATGAATCTGACATATAGGTTAATATGAATCAGACGTATAGGTTAATATGAATCAGACGTATTGGTTAATATGAATCTGACATATAGATTAACATGAATCTGGCGTATAGGTTAATATGAATCAGACATATAGGTTAACATGAATCAGACGTATAGGTTAACATGAATCTGACCTACATGTTAACATGAATCAGACATATAGGTTAACATGGCACAGACCTATTGGTTAACATGAATCAGACATATAGTGTATCATGACACAGACCCGTAGGCAGGGATGTAATGGTGGTGGGAGCATTTGCTTGTGATGTCAAACTTATGTAGCTTAAATACGAAAATTCACAAGTCCGTCATGCTTTTCCAAGCTTTGCCTCCCCGCCCCCTTTGAAAATATTTGAAATGACGTCGCTGTCGCTAGGTAAACATGACTTACACGATACATAATTGTGACAACGTCGTACGTTAATATGACATAGTAATATTACGTGTCAATGTCATGCGTTAAAATTACATAATCAAATGCTAATTTGAAGTAGTACTACACTAACTTAATAAATTCTTAACCTCTAATATGATAGTATTAGTACATATCTAATATGATAGTATTAGTACATATCTAATATGATAGTATTAGTACATATCTAATATGATAGTATTAGTACATATCTAATATGATAGTATTAGTACATATCTAATATAATAGTATTAGTACATATCTTATATGATAGTATTAGTACATATCTAATATGATAGTATTAGTACATATCTAATATAATAGTATTAGTACATATCTAATATGATAGTATTAGTACATATCTAATATGATAGTATTAGTACATATCTAATATAATAGTATTAGTACATATCTAATATGATAGTATTAGTACATATCTAATATAATAGTATTAGTACATATCTAATATGATAGTATTAGTACATATCTAATATGATAGTATTAGTACATATCTAATATGATAGTATTAGTACATATCTAATATAATAGTATTAGTACATATCTAATATGATAGTATTAGTACATATCTAATATGATAGTATTAGTACATATCTAATATGATAGTATTAGTACATATCTAATATGATAGTATTAGTACATATCTAATATAATAGTATTAGTACATATCTAATATAATAGTATTAGTACATATCTAATATGATAGTATTAGTACATATCTAATATGATAGTATTAGTACATATCTAATATGATAGTATTAGTACATATCTAATATAATAGTATTAGTACATATCTAATATAATAGTATTAGTACATATCTAATATGATAGTATTAGTACATATCTAATATGATAGTATTAGTACATATCTAATATGATAGTATTAGTACATATCTAATATGATAGTATTAGTACATATCTAATATGATAGTATTAGTACATATCTAATATGATAGTATTAGTACATATCTAATATGATAGTATTAGTACATATCTAATATGATAGTATTAGTACATATCTAATATGATAGTATTAGTACATATCTAATATGATAGTATTAGTACATATCTAATATGATAGTATTAGTACATATCTAATATGATAGTATTAGTACATATCTAATATAATAGTATTAGTACATATCTAATATGATAGTATTAGTACATATCTAATATGATAGTATTAGTACATATCTAATATAATAGTATTAGTACATATCTAATATGATAGTATTAGTACATATCTAATATGATAGTATTAGTACATATCTAATATGATAGTATTAGTACATATCTAATATGATAGTATTAGTACATATCTAATATGATAGTATTAGTACATATCTAATATGATAGTATTAGTACATATCTAATATGATAGTATTAGTACATATCTAATATAATAGTATTAGTACATATCTAATATGATAGTATTAGTACATATCTAATATGATAGTATTAGTACATATCTAATATGATAGTATTAGTACATATCTAATATAATAGTATTAGTACATATCTAATATGATAGTATTAGTACATATCTAATATGATAGTATTAGTACATATCTAATATGATAGTATTAGTACATATCTAATATGATAGTATTAGTACATATCTAATATGATAGTATTAGTACATATCTAATATAATAGTATTAGTACATATCTAATATGATAGTATTAGTACATATCTAATATAATAGTATTAGTACATATCTAATATGATAGTATTAGTACATATCTAATATAATAGTATTAGTACATATCTAATATAATAGTATTAGTACATATCTAATATGATAGTATTAGTACATATCTAATATGATAGTATTAGTACATATCTAATATAATAGTATTAGTACATATCTAATATAATAGTATTAGTACATATCTAATATGATAGTATTAGTACATATCTAATATGATAGTATTAGTACATAACAGTAATGCAACGTGCCATTTGTATACTGATAAAGTGCCGCAAAGCTAAGGCTTTATGCCGATCGTCTGGCCGCTAGACCATGTATTTTGGCAATATGGTTTCAAATGACCAGCCAGAAAAGAAACGATACAAAACATTGTTCTCTCTCTCTCTCTCTCTCTCTCTCTCTCTCTCTCTCTCTCTCTCTCTCTCTCTCTCTCTCTCTCTCTCTTTAAATATAAATTAGATTTATAAACCAATTATGAAAGTGATGCACGTTGTGGTCAATTCCCAGATAGTTTTGTAATTTAAACGAGAACTCAATCAATATGGCTGCATGTGTGTGTGTGTGTGTTGTGTGTGTGTGTGTGTGTGAGAGAGAGAGAGAGAGAGAGAGAGAGAGAGAGAGAGAGAGAGAGAGAGAGAGAGAGATTTGGGCAAATAGTTACATTTATTTTAATTATTGTTCGATTTCTAATAGAATAATCTCGTCTAAATAAATTGTACTCCCAAACCTCCAAAGCTAGGGAATCCGAACGAAGTAGATGGTAATAAATTTCAATCCTTCACCAAATTAAATCTGACACTTGATCTTTTCGAAAACATTAGCGTGGAATTTTCGCTCCTTTATTTAAATCAGTACGGACCTTACCCATTTCTCGTATGTACAAAACGACTTTTGGACCTTGCTGGAAATCAAATACAAAATATTAGATGATTTCGAATAGTGCAAAGACGCAAACAAGAAAAACCATAAGGACCTTAAAACATTTAGCATAATCACAACGGCCGAAAATCGGACTAATTACCGTATATACAAAGAAAAGGTCATACTATCATTGGCTGGAGTATGATGAAAACATGGAGATTCTAGGTATCAGTGTGGAATTCTCACTCCTTTATTTAAATTAGTACGGACCATAGAACGAAAAATCATTGATAAACCCAATATATATGTCTGGAGCTGAAACTTTCTCCAAACTCAAGAAAGTAATTTTGAAAATTCCCTTCTTAAGAAACACCTCAGATGAAAGGTTCGCTTGGATCTCAATCTGCTAATGCTGAGAATAATAATAAACCTTTTTGATCTCAAAGAACTATAAGACTCTTGCAAAGACCCACGACTTTCATCGGGACTCTCTTGAATATGCCCGCGACTTTCATCGGGATTCTCTTGAAAAGGCCCACGACTTTCATCGGGATTCTCTTGAAAAAGCCCACGACTTTCATCGGGATTCTCTTGAAAAGGCCCACAACTTTCATCGGAACTCTCTTGAATATTGCCCACGACTTTCATCGGGACTCTCTTGAATATGCCCATGCCTTTCATCGGGACTCTCTTGAATATGCCCACAATTTTCATCGAGATTCTCTTGAATATGCCCACGACTTTCATCGGAACTCTCTTGAATATGCCCGCGACTTTCATCGGGATTCTCTTGAAAAGGCCCACGACTTTCATCGGGATTCTCTTGAAAAAGCCCACGACTTTCATCGGGATTCTCTTGAAAAGGCCCACAACTTTCATTGGAACTCTCTTGAATATTGCCCACGACTTTCATCGGGACTCTCTTGAATATGCCCATGCCTTTCATCGGGACTCTCTTGAATATGCCCACAATTTTCATCGAGATTCTCTTGAATATGCCCACGACTTTCATCGGAACTCTCTTGAAAAGGCCCACGACTTTCATCAGGACTCTCTTGAATACGCCCATGCCTTTCATCGGGATTCTCTTGAAAAGGCCCACAACTTTCATCGGAACTCTCTTGAAAACGCTCACGACTTTCATCGGGACACTCATGAAAAGGCCCGCGACTTTCATCGGGATTCTCTTAAAAAAGCCCACGACTTTCATCAGGACTCTCTTGAATATGCCCACGACTTTCATCGAGATTCCCTTGAATATGCCCACGACTTTCATCGGAACTCTCTTGAAAACGCCCACGACTTTCATCGGGACACTCTTGAAAAGGCCCACGACTTTCATCGGGATTCTCTTAAAAAAGCCCACGACTTTCATCAGGACTCTCTTGAATATGCCCACGACTTTCATCGGGATTCTCTTGAATTAGCCCACGACTTTCAATAGGACTCTCTTGAATATGCCCACGACTTTCATCGAGATTCTCTTGAATATGCCCACGACTTTAATCGGGATTCTCTTGAAAAGGCCCACGACTTTCATCGGGATTCTCTTGAAAAGGCCCACGACTTGCATTGGGACTATTTGAATATGTCCACGACTTTCATCGGGACTCTCTTGAATATGCCCACGACTTTCATTGGGACTCTCTTGAAATGACCCTCGACTTGCATTGGGACTATCTTGAATATGTCCACGACTTTCATCGGGACTCTCTTGAAAAGGCCCACGACTTTCATTGGGACTCTTGAATGGCATACGAGTTTCATCGAGAGTCTCTTGAATACGTCACTAAGGATTGATGTACCAGATAAGCACAGGTGACCATCTTGTCAGGCTTGAAGAATTTATTAGAATAGCTTTCATAAAAAAGTAACTTGTAACATCCATCCTTTTAATAAAACGTTTGACATTTTCAACTTAAAGTTTAAATCCTCGCCAACCTAATGTTACATTCATTTCGTAAAGATATAAATCTGAAAGTTAAGAGGTACGTACCGCCCTTTCTGAAAGATACCCTCAACATGATGGTGTACTTCTGGGTAGCATCTTATCAGGCTCACTTTTCAACATGAAAATTAAATTCCCGTTAAAGAATATGAGTATTATTGAGTTTCAACTTCATAATACCTTCATTTCGGTCTAGAAGTGGGCAGAATAACATGTTCAGTTTGTTTTCGATATCTAAATTTGTTCGTATGCAGTTCCGCCATTATCATAGATTTCCTGATGACCTCCATTCCTTGTTTTAACAGGTTCTTACCACTGTTGCAAAGGAGACCAATTTCTATCGACTTATTTGTTTACTGTAAATAATCTTTCTTCTATATAGTATATACCTCATGAACAAATATATATTTATCACAGTAGACGAAAGTCATCCGAGGTGAGTTCTATAGTCTTAGTCTATATCCCCGTTTGTTTGTAACCCACTGCCGATTTCAGTAACGAAAAGCATAAACAAGATAAAAAAATTCAATAAATCTTACTCAGTTCATTCATTGATTTATTATTTCTAACCCGATTGGGACCAGGGTGTCAATAAAACTTTTATCGTCTGCGTGTCTGATGCTTAACGGAAGTTTCCATACTAACACGACACCATACATATTACATACAATTTGGGCAAGTCTATTTTCCGCAAATAGAGTGACGTCATTGCTCCTATTTGGTTACTCCCGGATACTTCCGTCAATTACGGTAAGGTTAAAAGTTATATCCCTTTTCTACCTGTAAAATCTACCTTTTATGTACATACATGTGTAGTAATTCATCTGCCCCTTCGCTGAAAATGGACTTGTCCAGGAACTGGAAATTGATGTTGAAGATGGCCAAGGTTGATAATGAAAACTTCCGTTAAGCATCAGACGCGCAGACGCTAAAGGTTTTATTGGCACCCTGGTCGCAATCGGGTTATAGATCAATGAATGAACTGTGCAGAGTAAGGATTTATTGGCTATTTATCTTGTTGATGCTTTTCATTACTGAAATTGGCAGGGGGGGGGGGGGGTACAAACAAACGGGGATTTAGACTCAGACTATAGAAATAAAACAGTTGACTTTTCTTCAAGTAACTTGTTGCCGGTACAGCACCCAATTTCGGGCACACCTCGATACCTCATGGTAGACCTGATGTTACGTCATGTATCATTGGAACAGACGTCCTCCGTGTACTGAGGAACACCCGACACTTATTGACAACATCCAATAAATGGAATAAACGTTTGTGTCATCTCACGTCATACATTTTGATATGACGTCACAAACAGGGTCTATAAAACAGCTATTAATGTTGTATATATCCCTTTCATCCTTGAAAAAAGAAATGTAGACAGAAAATCTAGTTTGTTGTTGGTCGTTTGGTTAGTTGTTTGTTAATTGATTGATTGGTTAATTAATTAGTTAATAGATAAATAGTCCGGTACAAAATATATACATACCAACGGCGAGGAGATCAGTAATAATTATCCTATTACTGAATGGGGAGAAAGGAAATTACGTTTCTATCCATCCAGAGTTTACTGTGTTAGAGAAGCAATCAATAAATTAAAACAGACGTCATCAATGTGTGTGTAGTATGAAGTATGTCATCAATGTGTGTGTAGTATGAAGCGGTACATACATTTATTATTATGTAAGTTCTATACTATTCTGTTTAATCAACAATTTATTGTTATTATTTGGTAGAGATTAATATAATACTTCATCCGCAACATAACATGTTCCTCTCAGTGGCGGCGCGATATAGTTTGAGGCGGCTGGGGAAAATGTTCTTGAGTGTTGCTCATTCCAAAAACAGCTTTTTTCAGTTGCCGATCTCCCTCATCACCCCATGTAGGTTTTGTGAAGAAGTGTGTGTGTGTGTGTGTGTGTGTGTGTGTGTGTGTGTGTGTGTGTGTGAGAGAGAGAGAGAGAGAGAGAGAGAGAGAGAGAGAGAGAGAGAGAGAGATTTGGATTTTTGTAGCTTTAATAAGTTTTCAGTCATATCGCTACTATGTCTGCAGAATGGCAGTTTATAGTGATGCCTAACACTGGGGCATCATGTCGAAAACATTTAACATGATGTCCAACCCAGTCACATTATCTTGACACCAGGCCGACCAGTCCTAACACTAACCTATTAATGCTGAGCGCCAAGCGAGGCAGCTGTTAGTACCGTTTTTGTATGACTCAACCGGTGATCGAACCCACGATCTCCCGCATCCCAGGCGGACGCTCTAACCACTAGGTTACTGAAGTATTTTCTCTGTTAGACGTTAGACGTTAGACTAAGACGAATTTTAAATGCTATAAACATTTCATCTTCACAAATAGTTCATGACAGCTCCATATTTGCCTGGCACGGGGGAGGAGGATTGCCTCCAGTAAAATCCCTACCCCTTCGCTCTGCTGCCCTACCCCTTCGCTCTGCTGCTGGTTCCACTCAGGCTACGCCCTTGTATAAGATAACATGATTCTGGTGAACAAATCCTCTTATCTCACTCTAACAAGAGATATAAATATAAAATATCAAACGATTGAGACATAACGTTTAGGGCAAGGACAAGATTCATAAAAGTGTAATCGAAAACATGATATAGTCAACAGTTGGTCAATTACTTTTAAAACAAAAAACTGCTCAGTCAGATTGAACAAGTGGGACCATTTTCCCCCCGTTTCCCCAAACTGTTGTCATACTTTGTTCGTATTTAAATAACGTCTTTCGATGTCATCAATGACTCCACTAACTGTACTTTACATATGCGTGACCTTCTAAATGTTGTTTATTTACTCATGTTCTACGGTATGCGAATATTTGCACTTTAAATGGGGTGTCTCGGTTCAGAAGACGAAGTAAAGAAATTGAAGTCTATATAAACTGTCCCCGTGTGACAGATGTAAGTAATTATCCAATCAAAGTGTGCTAAAGGAGGCAATAAACTTACGATTATATTTTTCCAGGTAATCCGACGTTTTAAACAAGCTTTCTATGTGATTTTCAGCGTGATTTGTTTTCTTTTGTTTGTTTGATTAGGATTTTTAACGTAGCTTTAACAATTTTTCAGTCATATCGCTACTATGTCTGCAGTGAGGCGGCTTGTAGTGATGTCTAGTACTGGGGCATCATGCTGCAGACATGTATAATGATGTCCCACCCAGTCACATTATCCTAACACCAGGCTGGTCAGTCCTAACACTAAACTCTTAATGCTGAGCGCCAAGCGAAGCAGCTGTTAGTACCATTTTTGTACGTCTTTGGTATGACTCGGCCGGGGATCGAACCAACGACCTCCCGCTTCCGCGGCGGACGCTCTAACCACTAGGCCACTGGAGCGGTGATTTTCAGCGTGAAGAAGAGAAGAGAATGTAAGATGATAATACTGACCATTATTTTCTTTTATAAAAGTAAATTAGATATGTAACTTGTGCTATCACTTATCTACGTCTCTGAAATAGTGCAAATCTCCTATTCGTTACTCAAACGAGGTTTAATAATAGATCGTTTCGAATTATCCTAATTTATTTCTTGACGGTAGAGTGTTTACTATTGATTGTGAAAGGTACGTGCACTATAGTACGGTATAATATTTCTTTACAAATATTTAACCTACTTCACGGAGACGACGAGTGATAGCCCAGTTTATAAAGTTCATCCGCCTTTCTTTGAGCCTTGCTTGCGTCAGAGACCTTCATTCACGATAGAGACAACCCATTTAATCATGAATACGAACTAAAATTGACTTGTCATCGAGTCTATGGTACTGCCCCTTAGAACTGGTATGTCCTGTATGTTGATTGGCACATATATCACATAAGCGAGAGGGTAATTAAAATATCTACCATACATACATCTTGGGCGTGTGTTAGTCGTATTTATGTCTTCAAATCAATCTGTCCGTGTTTGTTCATAAACATTACAGTACAAGATATAGACGATACGTTATGAGTTACGACCATCTACTAGAATCGGATTGCGTCGAAACTCTGGCGATACGAGTCATGCGTGTATCATACCAGAAAACAATGAAAAAAGCATGTTGCATATCGAGTTGAAACAAGGTTTAACTGGAAGATACAGGTGGAACGAAGCTATTATTTTTGAGAGGACTTTTGTCTACCGCATGAAGCAAACGACAATTTAATATTGCCTAATCGAGAAACTTCTGTTCGGAAACAGAAGGTATTGAAAATATATCACCATCAGTGAGATGAAGTACATACTTTTTAAAAAAAATAAATATATCCTGAAAAAAGGCATTCTAACTTTGAGTTTGACTCGCTAACAGAAGACGACAATTTACTACGTAAGATTCAGTTGCACGTTGTGCACAATTTGAGATTAAAACTTCGAACAACGACAAAAGAATTTGTGATGAAAAAGAACAGATTTTTTGGTACTATATTCACATAAATTACTAATTTCAATTCTAGCCTTTATGTATTTACCGCTGATGTTGAGCGTTCTTGTTTCATCTGAAGAAAAATTCTCTCAAATAGAATCTTTAAAACAGAGCAATCGCGCTGTCAGACAAATATACAAAAGGAACAATAAAACAATAGCTTTAAAAAAGGCCATGTTAACTAACGTGTCTTCATCGATGCATTCAACCGTCTTATGTTATTGCAACAAGATCATTTAGTGGAGTGTTAAAAGTGGCACACTCACTCGTGTACTATCTGTTACGCATAGAAAGCCAGAACTTTACTGCAGTTAGCAGTGACAACGTAGTGTCTGTGATAACCACATCACGGTGGACACTAATTTTAAAGCCTACAACGGTAGTAGGAATTTCTAATTGCAGCCAATTGTGTAGCCCGAATGAATTAACTGGCAGATAAAAATACGTAGACGCCCACCCAAGAGGCAGCTTATAAGTTTATGGAGGCAGATACTTTATGTAAATCCCGATATTTCGATAGGCTGGACTTTCAGACGAGTTAACTTGCTTAGCTAATCAGAAGAGAGCTACGTCACCGAACAGACCATTGACATTGATTTAAAAGAAAAGGCGCTTGGAAAATTTGCACAGAAGAGAATTAACTACGGAATTCAACTGTTTCACGAATCTACAAAAATATATATTTCATAAACTATGACATTGTTTCACATTATCTAAAATAGTCTGATATTTGTCTGTGTCATATTCGCACAATTTTCGGCAGTTTACATTTGATGGAAATTTCATATTCGAGCCGTCTACTGTAGACACTCAACGAATTTGTTTGCTGAATGGACTTGTCCCCGCCTCTCAGTACGTGTAGGATAAAGTTTGTACAATCTTAATTCGTACCGTATCGATCTGTTGTCTTGTGTGGATCAAAACGTATTTGTTATTGATTGCCTAAGAGAACTTTAACTAAGAAACAGTTACTGGTTATCTCTTACGCGATTTCGTACTAACCTAGAGCAGTCGTACCTGATTTACTCTGTTCAACTGATTATCAACAAATCCACGTGGAGGAATTGCCTCATCTGTTGAAAGCGATGGAGACAGTTCAGATGTTTGCGACCACGCTGACCGTGGTAACCCTTATGGTTATTATCCGCATGTACAGGTAAGTTGTTTTCAGTTATTTTTCTGCTATACTGTTACAGCTATTGTTGCACTTTGCTGTACGTATGAACGACGCACATATACATACATTGTCATCACAAGTTGAATGAAATATGACAACGTGATTTTGACCAAAGAGGCAAACTTGGTCTCATATGCCTTGCATTTTCTAATAAACTACATGCTATTGGAGGGTTAAAGGTATTATGTTTTCGTCCTTTTAGATGTGCTGTGCACGGCTGTTCATTTAAAACAATGTAAAGTGCATGGACTCCAAGTTGAACTACGGAAATTATTTTTGCATATATTTTTTCTTCATATCAGTTTAAAAGGCACAACGTTTTTCATTTACATTGAGTACATTATTAAATAGTGGGTACTTAAGTGTTTGGTATGCATGCAACTATTTCTCCAAATGTTTCTTTAAGCATATCTCTATGTTAGAACTATATGAAGTAGAGATAAATACATTACTGAAGTCTTTTGATGCACTTTTAATACATAAGCTACTCAAACACTTTTGCTTTTTAAAAAAAAACGATCGAAACGCCAGTCACCCTACTATGCAGCTTTATGTTTGCTGCGGCAACAAAATGATTGCTATTCAACTGCATTTTTCAAATATATGGATGTGACGACGTCCCCTTCCCGTCCGAATTTGCTTTTCTTTGAAGATAAAAGCTAGAAATGTCACGAAAAGAAAAACATTTAGATAGTATTGTCCCACAGCGTATGACTAGTGACAAGTTTTAGTTAGGGTGAAGACAGGAGTGCTTAATGATACACACTGGTGATAGTGCTGAATTTGCAACATGAAGTGTACGGGTTCGAAACCTACAATCGAATCAGGCTATCGGATCAGCTCTGGTTGACAACTGTTTTGTCCCTTGCCATTCTTTCGATTGCCACAACACAATATAACCTTCGTGCTTTTCTGTTTAGAAGCATTAAAACAAACTTCTAGTCAAAAGACGTTTAGCATAGAACAAAAGAAAGGTGTCGGTTGCATAATCTCCAACGAAAAACTATAAACTCACTTTCAACATTTACGCAAGATGACAATATTCATGAAATTATATGGCTGCGTAAACATATTTTTGGATACACTGGCAAATGAATGGCAGAGCTGCAAAAATTAACTGCATTCCCTTTGCAGAATTAATTAGCCGGGCAAAAGAAAAATCGGTCGACAGCACAAGTGCACGCATGCTACGTGACACTTTTGTACGTTTGACTGTCATTACAGTTGCCCTGTTCGAACCCATCCCAGTTTGTTTTAGTGGTAAGAAAGTGTGGCAGAATTGGCAAACCCAGAATTCGACTTTTATCAGAAAGGGGATAGACTTGGCCTTCAATGGTGATTAAAAGTACTCTGCTAAGAACTAGTTTATCGCGACCTTTCGTGAAAGTAATCTTCTTTAACGACACCCACATGTATGTATGTACCGAATAATTTTCGAATATTTTGACATCCGTCGAATGCATTTGTTCTTGATTGGTTCTGCTTGTGGCCTGAATATCGTCTACACCTATTAATAGTGAACAGTCACCTTTGACTGATGCTTCAGGAATATGAGATGATAACAAATGTTTCGAAACATGCATACCTGAAAAAGGAAATGAAACTGATCAAGGTTGCACTTACATAAGCTGTATGAATTGATCATTCCTTCCCCATCCCCCTTTTAATAATTAACACTGACCATTTAGGAAGATCAAATTAGGGAAGATGCTTAACCAACATAAAAAAGTATTGGCATATTATTATTATTATTATTATTATTATTATTATTATTATTATTATTATTATTATTATATGAGAGAGAGAGAGAGAGAGAGAGAGAGAGAGAACAAACACAAGCTCTCCGTCGAAACATATAGGGAAGCGGCGATTTCTTTCCATTTCTCATTTATCTCAAGAACATGTTTATGGTATTGGAAATAGTTTCACATGTTCATAATGATTTCAAAATCATAATTACAAAATTGTATCAGGTGATTTTTGATGAAAAGAAAGCCATCTCATTCAGCTGTAGTTGTATTAAAATGACGTCTCGAGTTTAGCTGCAAACTGAACTCGCTAGCACATTCAGCTGTACTTGTATTGAACTCGCGCATCGTTTATTTTTATTATTTTTTTTAATGGTTTAACGCCATTTTTAAGCACAATATAGGCTATACATGGCGGCCAGTATTAATAGTGGAGGAAGAACCGGAAAACTCCAGGAAAGAACCACCGACCCACGAGAAGCTACTGGCAAGCTTTCTCACATAACGACATTAGCCGAGTTTTAGACTGAAACCCACGCAGACAGAGGTGAGATGGCAGTGATCCGTAACGGACAGCGCTTTAGACCGTTCGGCCACTCGGGGCCCCACTAGCTCATCATATACAGCTGTACTTTTATTAAACTGACGTATCGCATTTAGCTGTAAATGGAACTCGCTAGCACATTCAGCTGTACTGAACTGAATTCGCTTATCGTATACAGCTGTACGTTTACTTAACTCGGTCGTCGTATTCAGCTGTAGTTGTGCAGAACTCCAAGGTTATATTCAGCTGTACTTGTCTTGAACTTGTCCAGACTAAATAATAAATTTACTCGTTTGTTTTTCATAAAATTTATTTTCTAATTTTTCGAATTTTATTACGCTATACCAGAGCCGTCAGGTGGTATGCAGCTAACACCAACGCGTGCACTATTTGCAGAGTCAAACAATTGTCGGGTCAATTTCAACATTAAAATAATCTTTGAATCAAACTTTATTCTTCTAAAATAATAAATTTTAACTTTTTTTCAACGAAAAGATCTGTACATGCTGATTTTTTTCTCATTTGTATCTCCTACGGTTTGGGCTATCACTTGAACGTGTATTATATTTTAAGATCACTAAAATTGATTTCATCCTATTATATCCAAATGAGGAAATGGCGTTAAACCATAAAAAAAGCAAACCAAATGAGGAATAAATTCCAGATATTATGGATAGTTACGGTTTAACAATTGTGAACACATTTCATTTATTATTGCATGACAATTATCGAGTCAAATGTTATATATTATGAACTTGCAATCCTCTATGATTTTCCATAGGTTTATTATCGTCATTGTTGCCAAGGGGATTGGATGGATGTTGTTATTTTTAGAACGAGACTCTACGGTCAAGCAGATATGTTCTTGTCTCTGTAATGAGTTATGATCTGCTGTGTGATGGGACTGCATGTGTGGGGTAGATTGTAAGACTTATCCACATCGGCATTTGTACTTTTACTAATTTTTGTTAATTTGGATATTCTCATTTTCAATAATTGGGTAAGTAAAGATTCATAGATGAATGGCATGTCAACTTTGAATGTCGCTTTCTTGACCATATCTGTTTTCAACGTTCCACAGATGCGGATCAGAATATTTATGATCTCTTAACTTTTGCACTAAATTATTTGTTATTTTCAAGAGTTGACGTTTCCTTATGTCTTGTTAATTCTTGGTCGTTAGACTACACGAATTTTGCAACTAATGGCTTCGGTTACACATTCTACGTTGTTTTGTTGTTGTTGTTTCTTTGAATCAATTACATCATCTGATCACCACGACCTAAATAAACGTGTTTATTTTAATGTTATTAGTTCCATTCTTAAAAATCAAACATAGATCGCAGTAACACGAGTGGGAAGAAGAACAAGAATGAGGGCAAAATGGAAATTAATATAACCCTTTCTAATAATACAAACGGGTCTATGTTACGATCTAATCGTACAATTTGATACAAGCATCTCAGAGATTTCGCGACAGTTGATAAAAATAATCACCGTATATATTAAACCAAATATTCTTGTATGCTATCTGAATCCATCTGTAAATAGCGTTGGCCTGACAAGCTGTGTATACAGATCGTGGTCCACAATGTTTGTGTGAGTGCGTAGGTGTCAAAAATTGAACGCCAAGGCTGTTCATGCAGTGGTTGGAATTTCAAGCTTTACAGTTTTATGAATCCTATCACAGTTTGATTCTTATAATTACAAATATTTTTTCTAATACAATAAAAAGAAAATAGTGTACGAGTCTCAAGAAACTAATAATAGAACTATATTTTACTCATTGCTTTTTAACATTACCAAACACAAGAAATGCGCATGAATACATTGTTTGCGCCCCATGATTAGCTTTTAACCAGTATTAAATGCTTCTTAGAAAAGCTCGGTATAAATGAAACTATTTTTAGATATGATCTCAAGTAAACCCACATTGTTTGGTGTCATATATATATATATATATATATATATATATATATATATATATATATATATATATATATATATATATATATATATATATATATATATATGTGTGTGTGTGTGTGTGTGTGTGTGTGTGTGTGTGTGTGTGTGTTTGTGTTGTTCATAAATGATTCATTTTAAACGCGTAAATGGGTCATATATGTAGGATAGAGTACGCAGACACAGCAACTTATTAGACAAGTCGACCACTTCATTTGTTCACTAATACATTTTAAATGGTCATAAACAGATCTATAAAGCTTTTGGTTTTGTCGCTATGATTTCTCTTACTGTCATCTTATGCAATAAATACGTGTCTGCGAGGCTAAAAAGCAAGACGAGGTGCTAGTAATATAAGTTTAATTTTATTTCATACAACCAATACATTCCGATGTCAATAAGAGACATCCGTTTAAATTCCGGATTCCGTGAGATTGAACATAAATTAGTTCTGTGTGGACCTTGGCGTGGACCAACCATTTAATTTTTGTATGAGGCTCCGGTATTTTCGTTTGAACCATTATTTTATGTCATTTTATTTCACCTCATTTTACTACTTGTCAGAGCAAGAATATTTTTCAGTACAACTGTGGGCATGAAATTGTTGCAAAAAGAATCGAAGCCAACACCACCCCCTCCCGAAATTCGAAAGGTCGATTCCTAATTAGCAGTTATTAAAGACTCGACTAAATTTGTCTCTTAAAAACCAGGCATGAAACACCGGCTTTTAGCAGTGATTAACATTATCCTTATCGTGTGTGTGTGCGTGTGTGTGTGTGTGTGTGTGTGTGTGCGTGCGTGTGTGTGATTCAGATTTTTGACGTAGCATCAACAATCTTAGTCATATCGCTACGATGTCTGCAATGTAACAGTTTATAAAGATGTCAAGCACTGAGACACCAGAATACTCGGGGAAGAACTAATCAGCGTTGACTTAGTCGAGAGGTGTGATTTGCGAGAGGCGAGCGCCTTAGATCACTCAGCCACCAACGACCTTAGACCAATCGGCCACTAATGGCCATAGACCACTCGGTCCCGGGTCCCGCCTTAAAAGGAAATGCTTACAGTACATTAGAGAGGTATCGTGCAGCTTTTGACAAATTTCCTCTCTTGAAAGGAATATTTAACTATTTGACAAATGGTTTTACATTCTTGCCTTCATTTTTAACAAGCAAAAAGCAGGTTGTACTGATCATTGTTTAAATGTTTCAATACAAGTTTTGTTGTTATCGAATATGTGATGTTGTTAGAATTGACCACAGTTAGCAACCTATACACCCGTACATTCTGATACAATACTTTCCTTTTTTAAGTAGCGATCTTCACCTGTTTTAATAACATTAACTTATAATGAATTGTACCACTTATATAGCTTGACTGATTGCTATGGATAATTAGAGTTACTTGTACTACATGTACTGGTTGGTCCAATGCTCTCGCTTATTATAGTTAATTGTATATATATATATTCCTGATTTTTAGGTGAATTAAAAAATATTTCCTTAAATTACCATTACCGTTTTATTTCATTTCGTACTTGACGCCAATAACGTATATGGTCAGATAAGTCTGTTCCTTACAAATTAATGACAAGCAAAGTTTCAATCGTTGTAAATGACAGTCATAAATAAAGACAATGGTGAATATGTAGCACCTTGTTATATTTCCTAAAAATTTGGGACATATATATATATATATATATATATATATATATATATATATATATATATATATATATATATATATATATATATTCACCCATACGTACACACCTACCTACCTATACATACATACATACATACATACATACATACATACATACATACATACATACATACATACATACATACATACATACATACATACATACATACATACATACATACATACAATTTTGCGGTTTTAAAGTGCTATAACATTACAGCCTTTCATCATGAAATATTATCCCATTAAATATATTTGGGCGTTAATATAAATGCCTTCGAATATATATCAATGGGTTTTTGGTGTGCCTGACTAGTGTACAGTCTTTACTTGTCCTTTGAAAGGATAACTTCTATTACAACCATTGGACTGAATAATAAGTATATTTTGACCTACTAATGTATATATCTTTCTGACACGTGTGATATTCATAAATTTTATTTTTTTAGGGGTCTGCTTGCGAACACGAAACGTTCGCGGGGTTAAAGGTGAGGTGGGTTTATCTACCATGTGCATTCGGTTGTACAGTGTTTGCTCATATTTCGCTTAACGACATCAAAGCATTATTACAAAATTACATTTTCGTTTCGTTAGTTATAGCACTTGACTACCCAAAATCAAAATTTACGACGCAAGAAGCGATAAATCTTTATTGAACAAAACCATCAAATAAACTGTTTAAAACTGTAGTCAAACTGTTTTAGGAGGAATAGTGTAAATTATTATATATGTGAGCACTTGTTAAACCAAATACGTTTTTGTAGGCCATGGCTGAGGCCGATAAAACGCCACGATACAACCAATTAGCTGTCATTTTAGTGGCGTTCCGAATAGTTAAAAAATATAGCATCTTGCACTTTCAGTGAATATTGTAAAGTCATGTAATTATTGGAAGTTATGTCGGCCGAGATAAACAGAGGCGTAGCTATGATATTTTGCGCCCGGGGACGAACTATAAAAGTGGCGCCCCAGCCCCCTCCCCGTTTAATCACATTTTTCTATGACCGATTTATTACAGTTGTTTACTTATTATTATGTAACGTTGTAAGCCTCATTTTGGCGCCCCTGTACCTTGGCGTCCGGGGACATATGTACCCCCCTGCCCCCCCCCCCCCTCAGCTACGCCTCTGGAGATAAATAAACAATTGCTTCAGTAAGAAACAAACCTTAGCGTCTGCAAGAAGTGGAGGGGGGGGACAAAGCATCATCAATTTTAATATATTTGTATGAAGCACAATGTGTGTGTGTGTGTGTGTGTGTGTGTGTGTGTGTGTGTGTGTGTGTGATTTATATGCTTTCTTTCAATTATGTTTGGCTTGGTCATGTTGACTGCGAGAAATGTATTTTTATCTTCATATTTATTTACCTGGGCAGGACGCCCATGAAACTTTTGTTTATTGTCCTACACGACAGTTTTTTTTTATACTACTTCACTGTCGCTGTTTACCACAGGTCATCTTCATGTATCTGTATTTGTGTATCTGTTCTTATGTGAATTAGCGAATGACGATGAATAAACTATAATACATACATGCTGACAGACTGGTGCCATTTAAAGTAGATTAGTTATTTTGCTGTTTCTTGATTGGTGATATTTATTCAAAATTAAAATACTGAAGCAGACATGTGGTATTAGTTTGTTTTATTTTTTATATTCTTTTCTCCTCGTACTATATTGAAACGTGTTTGCTGAACTTTCAAGAAGATTCTTGAGTACCTGTTTAAAGGTTGCTTACTTTTTAGCCGCAATTGCTTTTTTTTTTTTGTAAATCAATTTTCCTTAGCGATATACGATTACACTGTAGGAAGGGTTGATTAATAGTTCTATGAAGTGGTTTGATTGCGGTTTTTTAGTTGTTAACCTGATAATTTCAACATTATGATTATATGATAGAGTTCGAATGGGAGTCGTCGCCCTTTTAAGATGTTCAGATGACACGATCTCTCTGACTGTATGTGCCGCCACCACATTCAACTGTTGATAAAAAAAAGCGTATTAATTATAATATATTATTTTGCATTATCACGTTATGTTTCTGCCAAACATTCATCATAAAAGGTGCCTGACTTTTTTCTATTGTTGCGATCATTATTGAATTTTAATTTTTTACAAGCATATTCGTATGTTCGTGTGGGCCACTTAATGTATTGTAAAATATATTGTGCATATTTATAGGCCGTTTAATGTATTGTAAAATATATATATTTTTGGTCACGTAATTTATTACACTAGGCCGCTAAATATATTGTAAATTATAGTATAGATTTTGTTGGCCACTTAATGTATATCACTAGGCCGCTTAATGTATTGTAAATTATATGATACATTTTGTTGGCCACGTAATGTATTACACTACTATGCCACCTAATGTATTGTAAATTATATTCATTTTGTTGGCCACGTAATTTATTACACTAGGCCACTTAATTTATTTTAAAAATTATAGTATACATTGTGTTGGTCACTTAATATATTACACTAGGCCGCTTAATGTATTGAATATTATATTATACATTTTGTTGGCCACTTAATGTATATCACTAGGCCGCCTAATGTATTGTAAATTATATACATTTTGTTGGCCACCTAATGTATATCACTAGGCCGCCTAATGTATTGTAAATTATATACATTTTGTTGGCCACTTTATTTATATCACTAGGCCGCCTAATGTATTGTAAATTATATACATTTTGTTGGCCACTTAATGTATTACACTAGGCCGCTTAATGTATTGTAAATTATATTCTACATTTTGTTGGCCACTTAATGTATTACATTAAACTGAATAATTATATTGGCGCCATAGTGTATTACCAACGAATGAGCATGTTAAATTGACCACTTAATTTATTTAGAAAAATCGAGTACATTCTTTTGGCCTCAAAATATTTTATAAATTATTTAGTACATTATTATGGCGGCCCCAAACCAGATTATAAAATATTGAGTACATTCTTTTGGACCCAAAATATATTATAAAGTATTGAATACATTATATTGGACCTAAAATATATTATAAAATATTGAGTACATTCTATTGGACCGAAAATATTTTATAAAGTATTGTATACATTCTATTGAACTCAAAATATATTATAAAGTATTGAATACATTATATTGGACCTAAAATATATTATAAAGTATTGAATACATTACATTGGACCCAAAATATATTATAAAATATTGAGTACATTCTATTGGACCGAAAATATATTATAAAGTATTGAATACATTATATTGGACCCAAACTATATTATAAAATATTGAGTACGTTCTATTGGACAATTAATGAATTATGGAATGGTTTACAGTTGTTGGTTATTTTCTTGTAATGTGGCTGAAATTTCTTTGGATACAGCATAGTAGAAATTGTATATGAAACTAAAATGACTGCTCCCTTCTGCTAAAACAAATAAGCCTGAATTGGTCTAAAACTACAGTCTTTAGCGGTTATTAAATAAGGAAAATGATTTTTGTCATACTAGACAATACCATCTTCTGAATGAGTAATGAATAACGTATCAAATATATTAAATGTAAACAAAGATTATCGGTTCTTTTCAGTATTTTACATCTGAAATCAAGAAAGTGGAAATGATAAAGCGGTGCTAGCAGGGTTTTTCTTTCTTCAAGCTGCACATCTAGAGTAAGGCCAAGCTGTGTACTCTATAACCCATATTACACCCACCAATCATACACCAAAATAAATTGAATTAAAGTTTCTTTGAACAATACTCGAGATATACCAAGTTTTTTTTAAATAGCCAGTATAACCAGCCAGGAAACCCGGGGGAATTATTTTGATGTGACATATGCTACAGATAAAAATAGTATCTATACAATTAGCAATTAAACGAATGAAGAAGACAGAAATGGATTTTTAAACAAGAAGTGGTGGTAATTTCCAGTCAAGTCAGCAATAAATTGACCAGCTTATGTCTCTTGTTTCAGATACCTCTCCGAGCTGTATTCTTTGTTCTCCAGACTGAACATCAAAGGACCAAAGCCAACGTGGGTCTTTGGCAACATACTTGAATTTAATGGCAAGGTAGGGCGCCTATTTTCCTTTCATTTATTTATCTCAACGAAATGGGAGTTTGTTTTAGTATTTTGTTGCGCAATAAAGTGTGAGAGAAGTGAATTAAAATAGTTGCAAAAGATTTAAAAACAATTGCAATGTTGTCTGTTCTTAATTTCTGCATGTAAGAACCACAACGTGAATTTGTTAACGTTCACTTGGAGGATTAAACGTTTATTTGACCAATAAAAATATATTAACAAAAATATATTAACAAAAATATATTAATAAAAATATATTAATAAAAATATATTAATAAAAATATATTAACAAAAATATATTAATAAAAATATATTAATAAAAATATATTAATAAAAATATATTAATAAAAATATATTAATAAAAATATATTAACAAAAATATATTAATAAAAATATATTAACAAAAATATATTAATAAAAATATATTAACAAAAATATATTAATAAAAATATATTAACAAAAATATATTAATAAAAATATATTAATAAAAATATATTAATAAAAATATATTAATAAAAATATATTAATAAAAATATATTAATAAAAATATATTAACAAAAATATACCAACTTTATAATTAGTGGTGTTATTTGCCAAGTACTAATAGCTGTAACATCTTCTTGACTGTAGATAATTGATAAATGAATCTTAAACGACATTGGATCCCTGAGTAACCGAGTCGCATAAGGCCCCGGATTGTCGAGCGGTAGAAAACGATTGCCTTTAAAGATCATTGACATCTCAACTCTGTCCACGCGGCTTCGAGTCTCAGCTCTGCCAGCGTTAATGTACGAGAAAGCTTGCCAGCAGCTTCCTTTGGGTCGGTGCTTTTCCACGGGTCTTTCCCAGATTATTTTTCCACCAAATACATTGACCACCATACTGTCAATTGACATGGCATAGCAAACCATCTGCAACCACTGTGTTCGTCATGTCGCAATTACATATAATTTAATATTGAAAGAACCAATATGCTTACAATACTACTACTACTACTGCTACTGCTGCTACTACTACTACTACTACTACTACTACTACTACTACTAATAATAATAATAATAATAATAATAATAATAATAATAATAATAATAATAATAATAAATTCTCATGGCCTAAATTTACGCTGAATAACAGACACTGATTCAACGGGTGATGTCATTTGGATGGAATATTAACATGTATTCTACGTAGCTCAGCTGGTTGAACGTCGGACTTATCATCCAAAGAACTCCGGGTTCGGCACCTTGGTGTGTACATG
Source organism: Unio pictorum (assembly GCA_030141615.1). NCBI lineage: Eukaryota > Metazoa > Mollusca > Bivalvia > Unionida > Unionidae > Unio > Unio pictorum. Next base: position 3,909,496 of record JARLTB010000129.1, on the reverse strand, counting down.
GGAAAGACGCTTAGCTCCTGAACAATATATATACCAACACCAACACCAAAATCTTTTGACGATATGCGCTCTTGTTAAAGTCAGTCGACGTAATGGTGTTCCTGATTTTTTTATATAAAAAAGTACTTTTAAAGCCCCCCTCAGAGATTAAGGTCTAAAAGTGTAAAAACGTCATGTCTCCACTTCACTAAGATTTTAGATTTTAATAGATGTTTTGGGCTGAAAAAACAAAAGTTTCTTCATTCAAATTCTTCAATATAATGCGACATTACTTGCCCCCCCCCCCATACATACATACATATATACATACATACATACATACATACATACATACATACATACATACATACATACATACATACATACATGCATGCATGCATGCATGCATGCATGTATCCATCCATCCATCCATCCATGCATCCATCCATCCATCCATCCATCCATGCATCCATCCATCCATCCATCCATCCATCCATCCATCCATCCATACATACATACATACATACATACATACATACATACATACATACATACATACATCCATCCATCCATCCATACATACATACATACATACATACATACATACATACATACATACATACATACATACATACATACACACACACGCGCACGCACGTATGTATGTGGCTGTGTCCTTGTTTGTCTGAATTGTGTGTGTGTGTGTGTGTGTGTGTGTGTGTGTGGCAGTCACAATGATCTTTTCCAGCTGATTTAACGTAGAATAGATCCATATAGATTTCCCTAATAGATTTCGTAATTCCAGTGCACATAAGCTGAAATGTAATGTTGTGTTCACATTCAATAAACCGATAAAATTAATCAATGCAAAGCTTTGCAGATGAATAACAATTTAATTATGAGTTCTTTAGAAATCAGGTACATGCCAAAATATTACTTTAAAAAGTATGAAGTTTAACTCATTGAACTCTCTTTAAAATAAATTGTGTACTTACTACATAGCTTTCGTTCGATGTTCAGGCTTGGTTTAAAGTTTTGGGATCTCAACATTGAGGCTTAAAGCCTGCATACCTTCATATTGCTTTTTGTAATTCATAAGTTGATTTCCTTCCTTACGTACGTGTATTTCATTAAACTTGATACTTGAGTCTGAGATCAGTCGTCACAACCATCCAATAAAAAACGAATATTCAGAAGTAACGATCATATGTGATTGGTCCAAAAACAATATTCAGAAGTAACGATCATATGTGATTGGTCCAAAAACAATATTCAGAAGTAACGATCATATGTGATTGGTCCGAAAACAATATTCACAAGTAACATCATTTGTGATTGGTCCAAAAACAATATTCACAAGTAACATCATTTGTGATTGCTGCTAACAATATCTCTACTACAATTTGATAAATAAAACTCATATCACGTGTCTTACTTTGGAGTTTAACAGTTTATCTATCTGACATCCAAGGCTATACAGGTGGAGGAGGGAGAGCGTTCGGGTAAAATGGAATACACTAACAATACACTAGCTGTCTTTACGTAAAGTCTGCTCATGAGTATCATCAGTTGCATTTTCAATAGACGTGAGTTCTTTGAATCTTGTCATCTTTTTTTTTTTTCTTCCTCACAGACGTCCTACTATTTCAATATCAATTGTGCGCATGGCGCTCTATCTTCAAACAGGACAGTACAGTAATAGGTGCATAGCAAACAAATATTCCAAGACAAAACCAATTCGGTCTGAAATTCCAAAGAAATTAGCTTTCGATATGTACGTAATCAATCAAGGCATACTCCGGACGTATAGCCCGCGGTCGCTTTAATAGGCGTGGGGATATTTGTTTTTCTTTTACAGTATTTTTTTTATTTAAAAAAATGTGATGGACGTAATTAATACTTGATGAACAAATCCAAGCATAAATCTGTCGAAGGGGTTATTCGTTTCTTCATTTACACAGAATGACATTGTCATAATTAGTCGTTGTTGTACAAAATTCAGAGCAGGACTATCTTTCAAGCCGTATGACAAAATTTCCATACATATTACATACATACATCTTCTATTTGTTTTTAAACACTAAGACGTGTATTCGCATGATGATAACGGATTTATTTACATTACAATTTAATAGCTGAACATGATATATATTCACATATATGTTTTTATGATGACGTATTTTACTGGTTAGTTAAGAAAACTCCTATTTTAGCTTGAATATTTAAAAGTACAGTCGATATATCTCCGCTACCAGATGCCTCTTTTGACCTTGTGCGATACGGTCTGTAGGTCAGACGTTCTTAAAATTGTCTAGTTATTTCCCGTGGCTATTATTCTACAACCAAGAGGTCATTACTCTTTTCCTCTGTTACAATATTCGTATCGCTCGTCAGTTCCAGCTTGTTTAAAAGCATTGCTTGCGAAAGTTTCGGCTAGACTGAAATCGATCACTATGTACTTTTCAAAGTAGCTGATAGTGGCAAACAAGCATTACGTACCTAATATTTCATATAGCATAAAAACGTAGTATACAGCAGACGCGCAACATACGGTCGGCGACCTGGTTTTATCCAGCAATTTACAACACTGGGGTGTACACCGCTCCGGTCGGTATAGTAGTTAGAGCGTCCGCCTCTGATGGCGGAAGTGTGGGTTCGAACCCTTTCAGATTCGTACTAAAGACAAACAGATGCCTTGCTTGGCGCTGAGCATTAAGAGATTAGTGCTGGGACTGGTCGAAATGGTGTCAGAATAATGTGACTGGATGGGACATAATGTTACATGTCTGCGGCGTGATGGATCAGTGCTCGACATCACTATAAACATCCACACCGCGATATCGTAGCGATACGACTGAATTTTTATTAAAGCTATGTTAACAATCCCAAAATCCCCCCCCACACACACACGTATGTACATACATACATACATACATACATACATACATACATACATACATACATACATACATACATACATACATACATACATACATACATACATACATACATACATACATACATATATCATGGGGTGTGACTTTAAAATTTCTTATCTGGTCCGCTCTCCGTAGGAAATTTCCAGTATACAGCCAGTGGCCCACCAGCCATATAAGCAACTTTTTTTTTATAACTGGAGGACTCAGGCAGAAATTAAGTTTTGCCTGGGAGGTAGGATGGTTTACAGAATTTCTTACTTCCCACTGTATACAGATTATTGTTATCCACCAAAATAGTCAATGTCACAAATCTACAACCGGTATCACCCCCACCCCCACCCACCCCAAAAAAGCGTATCCATCCAGCACCACTAAATTATCCACCCAAAACATGAATATCCATCCAAAACCACGATCACCCACCCCACCCCAAAAAAAATGTGTATCCATCCACTCTCACCCACCCAAAACAATGTATATCCATCCACCGCCACTATCACCCACCAAAAGCAATGCATATCATACATAATATTTGGAATATACTTTATTAGTTCGTTGGTTGTTTGTTCTTTGTATAATGTCGATCATAATTTGACGCTCTCTGTTCGTTGCTGATGTGTTTAAGAGTATTTCTCTCAAAGAAGGTCATTGAATGAACTTGAGGCAAAGCCCAATAGACTTGATGCAGACATAACACAATGTACGTCATTTACAAGGTTAATTGATGCAGCTTCTAGAGACGTCATCTTATAATTCAGATTTTAAATTAATATGCATCATATATAGCCTTATATCAATAAACCATATTGAACTGCCATATTGTTTTAATTGGGGATGTTAGCCTGGTATTTTCTTTACAACCAAGAAAATTATTTTTCTCTCAGCTCAATAATTATTTTTAACAATTATTATAATGGATATAATAAGTTCTTTCTTTTCAGAATAGAGCGTGCTTTTAAAATACATCTTGCCTTGATTAGTAGAAACAAAAAACAAATATATCCATTATATCAGTACAAATAAACTTACCGTCAGCTAAAGAAACAAAATTATCGAGGGGGGTGGTAATCAAGCCGTCTCTGCCTCACCTCCGCCAAAATGAAAGAACGAATATAAAATATTCGGTCCCTTAATGTACAAACGAAAGAAAACTTTGTTATCGAGCTTTTCGGGCGCCAGAAAATTCTTCCCAGCCATTCGTACTTATTTTGTTTTAAATCACAAGTATTATCTCTGAAAATTACATGGTCGGTATCCCTGTTTACCTTAACCGTTATGCTATGAAAGAGGATACAATTTGTTTAATTGTATGCCTCACAACCTTTACAGTACTAGGAGACGTTAACGAATTTAAAATTAAGAAACCTTAATAAATGGTTAGTGTTTTGATGTATAAATGGGGTAATCTATCACTTGAATGTAATGCTATTTATACATCTCCTAAACTTCTTATTCAAGACTCATTTCTCTTTTTCGAGGAGACTTGGCTTAACAATTTTCACGTCTTTGCAAATGTTAAGAGAAAACTTTTGACCATCTCAAATGGATCGATTCCAATCAGCATGCATTTAACTCTAGTTAATCTGAAATTTAAATACACGGGTGTCTATACTTGGAATGTGTCTCTACTGATAAAACAAGTTTCATACCACCTGGGGTTTGCTTCTTGCGTCAGCACCGTGTGAATTTATTTAACACAAGAACTATTCTTAGCAACTGTACTTCTGTACCTAACACTCGGTCGATTGGTGTGGGTGGGGAAAGGGGCAGAGACAAATTAATTACAAAATGGTAAGTAAGGCTTTTTTTTATGTCCTCTCAATTTATTCTCGTTAAATCATTCACATTGTAAAACAATTGGAACTAAAGTTCATACATACATACATACATACATACATACATACATACATACATACATACATACATACATACATACATACATACATACATACATACATACATACATACATTCATACATACATACATACATACATACATACATACATACATACATACATACATACATACATACATACATACATACATACATACATACATACATACATACATACATACATACATACATACATACATACATACATACATACACGTCACTACGGGGGTGTGGACCGCACCAGCTGACACCGTCAGAGGAGGAACAACAACATGGCATTACAAAGGAGTATGTGACACTGGGAACCCTTTCAAGAGTGCTCTTAAAACTCACCTATTTCAACTGCAAGAACAAACTTAAAGACCTAATAATGTTTCCTACCTTAAATATTTTTAGCTTTTTTTTTGTTTTGTTTTCTAATTTCATGGTGTTTGTTTTGTTTTATTTTTCTTGTAGTCATATCATTATAGATGTTGTAAAGCTCTTAGGGCTTCTAAAGATGAGGCGCTATACAAAGTCTTAGTAGTAGTAGTAGTAGTAGTAGTAGTAGTAGTAGTAGTAGTAGTAGTAGTAGTAGTAGTAGTAGTAGTAGTAGTAGTAGTAGTATAGCGATCTCTCAATTGGGCCTTAAATCAGTAGTTAGTTTTCGTGAAGCAATACATGTAAAATATATTAAAAACTATTTTATTTCATCACACTGACCTTTTGATGACCGAACTTTGCGCGTTCAGTATCAGACGGCACGTATCTCAATGTGTAGCATTGCTAGCTGTCATGTGGAATGCCTCTGGATATTTCTTAACAGTGATGGGCATGTTTGACGGTCAATAATTCTTCATGACTTGGAGGAATTCGGTGAAACTTTATAGTTGCTCCAACGAAAGTACACATGCAAACTGCTCAGTGGCTATTTTGACAGTAACTGGGATTTAGTTTGCACTTTTCACCTAAGTATCAACGACCGCGAGAACTCAATCTAATGTTGACAATATGTTGTTGTTGTTTGTTTGTTGTTAGTTTGTTTGTTGGGGGTTTTTTTTTGGGGGGGGGGAAGCAAAGACATAACTTTCCTATATTTGTTTTAAAAAAATTGTTTCTTCTTTAATGAATCTTTTCAATATACACAACCATGCATGGGTTAGTTAGGAAACAGTTTAAGGACCGCTCCAGTGGACTAAGCGGTCAGAGCGTCAGCCTCGGATGCGGAAGGTCGCGGGTTCGAAGTCCAGATGAGTCGTACCAAAGACTTATAAAACATAGCAGCTGCTCAGCATTGAGATTAATGTTAGGACCAGTCGTCCTGGTGTCAGGATAATGTGACTGGGTGGGGCATGATGATACATATATGCGGCCTGGTATCAGGATAATGTGACTGGGTGGGGCATGATGATACATATCTGCGGCCTGGTGTCAGGATAATGTGATTGCGTGGGACATGATGCCAGACATGATATGACTAAACTTATTAAAGCTATGGTAGAAATCCAAATCAATCTCTCTCTCTCTCTCTCTCTCTCTCTCTCTCTCTCTCTCTCTCTCTCCATATTTCCAAAGGCTATGAAGTCACAGTTTATATTGATGTCTTGTACTGGGGCATCGTGCCATAGACATGTAGCATGATGTTCCACCCAGTCACATCATCCTAACACTAGGCCGACCAATCCTAACACTAACTACTTAATGCTGAGCGCCACGTGAGGCAGCTGCTAGTACCATTTTTGCAAACCTTTAATATGAATCTGCCGGGGATCGAATCCACGACCTCCCACATATCGGTCAGATGCTCTAATCACTAGGTCAGCTGTCTGTACATCTAGACGGTTTGTCATAAATGTATCATGAGACGCAACATAGGTAAGAAGAAGAAACAAATTCCACCTCAGCTCCAGCTTGTTTTACAGTCTGCAATCAACTTAAGATCTTAGGATGGGCCTAAAGTAAATATTTCTTGACAATTTCAGGAACTCAAGTGTACAACCATTTCTTGTATTGTCTCACAGCCACAAAAAAGCCAATTCTGCCTTACTTAACAACACTCGCCTAATTTTATCATATCGTTGAAGCACAAAGTTCACGTGAACTAATTCCATATTATTCCGATCACAATGATCAAGGGCAATGCCTATAATTGCTATTACAATGCGTTATATAAATAGATATCTACTTTACACGAGTATTTGTTTTGAGAGTATCTAAATTGCAAGCAACACAATGGACATGCCTGTTTAATCGATACAGGTTTCATCAGATATGGACCCCACGCTTTGGGATGATTTGCATGTTACCCTTGCCCCTAACAACGCCAACACGGCATGAGAAAAAAATCTGTTTAGAGAATTGCTACCACAGGTTATTCAGAGATAATTAACACAATTACAGGCGCTAGAAAATAAATAGATTGTCTAATAATGGTTGAGACAACGAGCCTCTCTCCGTCTTTATCCCTCTCAAAATAGGCGTAAAAGATAGTTTTTAAAATCTAAACGTCTAAGTTATTAATTAAAACTTTATTCCCTAAAACTGTACTATTTTATACGTTAATTAACTAATACCTAAAACTGTACTATTTTAGGCTAATTTACTATCCTTTAAAACTGTACTATTGTATATTACTTTTATATTCCCTAAAATTGTACTTTTATATATTACTTTACTATTTCCTAAACTGCACTTTTATATGTTAATTTACTATTCCCTAAAACTATATTATTATATATTACTTTAATATTTCCTAAAACTGTGTTATTATATGTTAATTTACTATTCCCTAAAACTGTACTATTAAATATTACTTTACTATTTCCTAAAACTGTACTATTACATGCTACTTTACTATTCCCTAAAACTGTACTATTCAATATTATTTTACTATTTCCTAAAACTGTAATATTGTATATTATTTTACTATTCCTAAAACTGTACTATTTTATATTACTTTACTATTCCCTAAAACTGTACGTTTATATATTACTTTACTATTTTCTAAAACTGTACTATTATATATTACTTTCCTAAAACTATACTATTATATGTTAATTTACTGTTCCCTAAAACTGTACTATTGTATACTAATTTACTATTTCCTAAAACTATACTATAATATGCTAATTTACTATTCTTTAAAACTGTACTATTATATATTACTTTTCTATTTCCAAAACTGTACTGTTATAAATTACTTTACTATTTCCTAAAACTGTTGTCGCAACTGTATTGCGTAGGCAAAAAAAACCCAGCATATTGTTGCGTACACTGATCAGTTCATGGACCGTATGCTACCATAAAAATAATAAATCTCAAAAATTCATTAACCATAAAGACAAGCAAAATGTAATACATAATTCAACTGTGCACTTAAGTTTTAAATTAAAGATACATAACTCGTCAGATGATTTTAAAAAAATCTTTTGTCCTAAGTTTGTGTTTACCTAACTGGAATAAACTTTTGTATTTTTAGTGTATCCTTTCTTTTCTGTTTTTTTTAAATCTATGCCAGGAATGAAATATAGCGTATCAGTTGTGCCGATTTTAAAATTCTTCTGAAGACATAACATCTTGCATATGTTGGACACTTTGGGTCCAAACGTATCAAATGCCAAAATAATACATAAATTTGCGTTTAATCTTTGAGTTTCGTGTGTTAAATGTACAAAAATCTAAACCCCCCCCCCCCTCAGCTGTTTGATGGAAAGAACTCCTGTACGTGTATGTGTTATCTACAGAATATGTACTTTTAAAATCAGGTATAATATTGCAAGTTGGAAACCATTATATCTTGCGTGCATGGATTTATAATAAGCAACCCAAACAAAATATCAAAAGACTTAATGATTTAGTGATACCTTGAATATACTGATACGGATCTTATCTGTCGTGTAAAGAATGTAAATGGTTTTATACTACTTTACTAAAACCGCTCGTGCATGGCGTCATTTACGATACTGTTGACAGACTGGATTCCCCACGAAGATTAACGATGATTTTACAAATTTGATTTGAATTTTTTAAAATAGAAACTGTGCTCCTTGTTGGATAAAGAGTGATCGCATTGGCGTGGACTGTTTCTTGAGAGAGAGAGAGAGAGAGAGAGAGAGAGAGAGAGAGAGAGAGAGAGAGAGAGAGAGAGAGAGAGAGAGAGACTAAAAAACTTTTGTTGATACGGGAATAGTATTTATTACTTGAACTCATTTTGCCCTTTTGACTCAAGAAAAAGTTAAAACATGCAAGTAACATTAATATTAAAGTATCAGCAAAGATGAAAATAATAACTATTTTTGTCTTAATAAAGATAACTTTTAAAGAAAACCCTGTCTACCATCTTTTTTCATCTACATTTTTTTTCTTTCTTCTAAACCTTTCAATCCTTCTGAATTTTGTTTACCACATTGCTATAGCAACGAATATCATTGACAACTATTAATAAAAGTAACTGCACAATTCTGCGAATGTTAAATCTGGATTACTGTCGCATATCAAATATATCCTTTATTCCACACGAAACTCAATAGTTTAAGCTGTTATTTCATTACGAGTTGTCATAGCATCAATAATGCCGTATGTATGGTTTGCATCTTTGTAATCTAATTTAATTTTATTAGTTCTCTTTATCTACAAACCAAAGATAGAATATCTTTTGAAATTAATTAATGGTCGGTCGCTTATATTATTATTAGACACTCCTCTT
>JARLTB010000129.1:3697500-3895000 GCA_030141615.1 Unio pictorum | reverse complement strand
ATATATATATATATATATATATATATATATATATCTTGCAGATTTCAAGGTAACTATTGGTTTACTTTACAAAGTTTATGTTATTATGTTAATTATGCCCATAATAATGTCAAACTAATAGAGTAGAATAAGGTTAGTATATTTGCTTGGATATTCTAAATTGTAAGCCAAATATATTTACAGAGACATACCCAGGATTGACACCGCTTTTACGACATTTTGACGCCAAAAACAAAGAATCCCATCATCGTATGGTGAAAGTGTTTGATCAGCTGTTAGAGGAAAAGATTCCATTAGTAAGTTTGACAGCACAGACTCGCACAAGCAGAGAGAGAGAGAGAGAGAGAGAGAGAGAGAGAGAGAGAGAGAGAGAGAGAGAGAGAGAGAGAGAGAGAGAGAGAGAGAGAGAGAGATCTGTTGAAGTTTGCCATTAGAATATACATTTTGCTTCGGAATCTTTGGTTAGGTTTATGGATATCGGTGATAGTGGTGGAGATGGGGGGACTTCTGTGATTCTTCTAGAATTAGAATGCAGAAGTTTGGTTTATTATATCATACCATTATTAGTTACTTAGTAAGAGGAAATATAACAAAAATATCTCACCAGAAGAAGACAAACAGAGAACAAAACCTTAGAAATGAAATCAAGAACTTTTTTCTCATTAGAGAAAAACATGTTTATTGAAATGGTTTCATGTTGAGATTTTAGTACTAGAGAAGAAACGAATTAAAATCCAAAACCAGTGTTTTTGCCTGTCAGATATTTAGCAAGCAATATATACTTTTACTATTTTGGTAATGGAATCAAGTTCGATAGTAGTCACCCATCCAATATAGGTGGTCAACACTCAGTTTTACGTCATGGAACCGAACACTCTCCAAAAGTATCAAATTTCTCCATCTCGAGTAAAGTGCATTGGTAACACCTTTAATTTTAAAAGTATATATCCTAACAATTAGTCAAACATTGAACAACATGCAAGCAAGCAAAGAGTTTGATTTATATATATATATATATATATATATATATATATATATATATATATATATATATATATATATATATATATATATATATATATATATATATATATATATATATATATATATATTGCAGGCGGAGGTAAACAAGCAGAAGACATCAGTTATTTTTCATCTTTTAACGACTAATGTGTTGGAGGTTGACTCAAGTAATAATATGGAGAAACGCCCCTTAACTCGAGATGAGACCATGGCACACTTATATGCAATTATTGTAGAGGCGTTCGCAACGGGAAAGGCCTTAATTGAATTTCTTATATATGAATTAGCCATGCATACAGACATCCAGGAAAATGTCAGAAGGGAAGTTTACGAAACACTCGGTGATAAAGTGAGTATTGTCCCTTTGTTTCAAATGCTTATGATTAAATGCAAATCATTCCAATGACTCAGTGTATAGACTCTTTCTCTGAGAAGGCTTTTATTTGAAGTTTCATTTAAAAACATGACTGGCGATACAAGTTCATCAAACAAACATACGTTTCCACATTTAATACAAATTTTATTGTTACATTTGTTATATTGTTGTGTTTCATTTTTGTATTGAATAAAGTTGATCTCAAAATTTTAACTAATTACAGTAGGTTTGAGCTTTTGCACCTTCATCTTCGAACGTAATATTTGTTTCCTTAATAATGTTTTGAAAATTCTACTTCAGCTTCCTTTTGTTCTTTTTTCAATGTTTAAGTTCAGACTTTAGCTGAGATCATATAGTTAGATGGAGGAGGTGGCAGAGAGGGAGTTTAGTGTTCTCTCTCTCTCTCTCTCTCTCTCTCTCTCTCTCTCTCTCTCTCTCTCTCTCTCTCTCTCTCATACATACACGTAAACACCAAAATAAATATCGACATACAAATAAAAATCACATAAAATTAACAAATAACATACTTCTAAGATTTTATGGATTATGTAATCATATTTTTGTTTGCAGGAAAACCCAACATATGAAGACCTACAGTCTCTACAATACCTTGATATGGTGATAAACGAAACATTGCGGATTCATCCGATTGCACCTGGGTAGGTATATAAATTACATATCTTCTCAATCCCATCCATACTTATCTACCTAACTGCCTACATAGATGCATACAGACATGCACACATATATCTTTGTAGCAACTAGAATCTGAAGACTCCAAAGTTTCTTTTAATTCTTTTGTTTACCTTTGAAACTTCGTCTTCTTTGAAAACTTCCCAAAATTGTTCTAATTGGGTATTGTATTGCAGTAAATGGTCTCTTCATACCAAAGTTTTAAAGTTACACACACACACACACACACACACATGTACATGCACATATACACACACACTCACAAATACATAAATGCTTATGAAGAGGGAAAGAACCATAACACCCTAACAAGGTAAGAAAGATCACCAAAATTCAAACTACAATCCGAACGGAACGAAATTTAACATTTGTTAGCACAAACTTAGCTTACTGAAACCATAGTCTACATTTTCATGAAACATTCATATTTGTCATCATAGAAAATTATAAACTTAATTTTTTATTTCATACTGGCACACATCTTATAAATCATTGTTCTATTCAGTTTATTTAAGAAATTTATATATTTCAAAATATTGTAACTCTGAATTTTTGCTTTAGTTAGTATATCATCACACAGTAGAAGTTCTCATGTCAACATACTGCAAGAGATACTGTTATCATAGTATTTCAACATGTCAGCATACTGCAAGAGATACTGTTGTCATGGTATTTCAACATGTCAGCATACTGCAAGAGATAATGTTGTCATGTTGTCATGCAAGAGTATTGCACAGAATGGAACAATTTATGTTACCATTAGCTCACCTAATTAAACCTTATTTAGCAATTCAGTAACAAAGCGTAAGAGTCAAACATTTAACAGCATCTTTAGGTAGACTTGGCCTATTCGACAGTCATGTTTATAACTAGACTTGTTCATCCAACATACATCTGCGAAAAACAGGATATTATATTTCAATTATGTTTGATTTTTTAAAAAATATTTCAGTGTGCAAAGAACGTGTTCAGAGGACTGTGTAATTGATGGAATACAATTCAAAAAGGGCTTCATCGTGCGAATTATGACCTGTACAATTTACAACGATCCGAAAATCTACCCAGATCCAGAAAAGTTCATCCCTGAGAGGTTGATAACATTTTTAGACCATTTATGAGAATAACAGAGGTGTGTCTGTGTGTGTGTGTGTCTGTCTGTCTATCTGTGTGATTTTGAATTTTTTTACGTAGCTTAACAATTTTTCAGTCATATCGCTACGATGTCTGCAGACTGGCAGTTTATAATGATGTCTAGCATTGGGACATCATGCCACAGACATGTAACATGATTTTTCACCCATTCACATTATCCTGACAACAGGCCGACTAGTCCTAACAACAACCTCCTAATGCTGAGCGCCAATCGAGGTAGCTGTTAATACCACTTGTATAAGTCTTTGGTATTGCTTGGCCGGAGATCGAACCCACAACCTTCCGAATCGGAGGAATATGCCCTAACCAGATTAATTTTGTTAGTAGACAGATGGGTAGAGTAGAGGTGAAGAATTTGTCACATTCCAAATCTGAACTTTGTTGAGAGAGAGAGAGAGAGAGAGAGAGAGAGAGAGAGAGAGAGAGAGAGAGAGAGAGAGAGAGAGAGAGAGAGAGAGAGAGAGAGAGAGAGAGAGAAACTTGTTACAATACAGTTATTATAACTTTATAACTGAATGTCATCTTGGAATTGGTGTTGTAGATTATATTACTGATTTTTGTGCGTAACCTATACGAATTGACTCAAAAAGCTTAATAAGAGGTGCATTTTATTTATAACAAAGCAATATCTTTTTTGTTTCAGGTTTTCAGCAGAGGGAAGAAGCGATAGACATCCATTTGCGTTTTTACCTTTCGGACACGGGCCACGAATTTGTCCTGGTTATAAATTCACTATGGCAGAAATTAAATTATTTGTCATTAAATTTCTCAGACAATTCAAAGTGGATATTTCCAGCAAGACGGAGGTAAATATAGTATTTTCTGGCCTATAAGTGGATGCGGTGTATAAGTCGAATTCACTATTTTTTTTAAATTTTCCATCCTTTGTCCATATATAAGTAGATTTGGAGCATAAGACGAGGTCAGTTCATTAATGTGGCTTCGTACTTTACAATAGTGACTTCTGGTTTCATGAATATTAATGGTGTCACTGTATAATATTCCTTATTACCAGCAATCATGAAATTGCATCACCGATGCTAGTATGTTTGTGATTTTACTCCTGTACAAGGCACTTCAAAGCTGAATAAACAGTCCATGCTTGTTTTAATTATGATATCCATTGCAACAAGAGCCGCATGGCTGTTCATGATATGTACATGTTAATAAAGGTGTAAAGTTTTAACCTGAGTATTCCAGTCTTGAGTGCAAAATTTAATAAATGAGATAAACTCACTGCGGCTAAAATTAGGGAAATGAGGTTATCCATAGTGAAATTAAATATAAGAATACAATTATGAGATAGAAAACAGAAAAATTACAAATGAAAAATAAATAAAACATTTATTTACACGTAAACATATCTGTGAAATGCAGTATCAAATTTACACAAATGAACAGTTATAATACATATTATTTAACATGTCAATTATAATTGAAAGCACATCGATACTGTAATACATTTTATTACCTGTAATGGAATTGTTCCACATTCTAATTCAGAAAATAATGATTAAGATTTCACTTAATCATCTCCAATATCTCAAAATCCCTTGAAGTCTTTGTCTTCCGTATCGGAATAAAAAATTAGAACTGTTTTCATTATTGTCTGTCTCCATTTCATTCACAACACGTAGCACGTTGTGTCAAGACATATTATTCTACTTTATCCTCAAAAAGTAATCCATCTTGCTTTGCAGCCACGATCTGCTTTCTTTGTTGTTGTTTTTTTTATAGTGCATAATGCAATCGTAGCTTTACACCAATCACAGACACGTTTTTCACTGACACCATATTTTCTGTGAGAAGCCATATTCCCTCCTTTCTGTTCTGCAAACTTTACATCATCCAGTTTATAGGTCGCTGTGTAAGACTTGCATGATTTGACACGAGGCATTGTGAGATAAGTTGTATGATTTTTACGGGGATATTTATTTGAATAATTATGACTGAAAAGATTGATCAAAACATAACAATATCAATGGGCCAGTTGCTAAAATGTGAACAGGAAGTATGAGGTATGTTTAAAAAGGATGAATAAAACAAAATTATTTCATACCTTCTTTTTAGGAACAAACAAATTAGTATAGTACACAATAGGGTATAGATCCTAAGTGTGCTGTGCGGCCTGGTGATTTTTTTTGGTAATTGTTTTCTTTTATTTCATGTTTGAGAAATAAGAAAATACACACAGAATACAAACTAAATAATGGGAAATTATATAACTATAAACGCAGTCATATTAGTTTATAACAATTCATTGACATAGTAATTTAACAAGAATTTGTACTTCTATGTAACCTGTTTTCGATTATGCCGATTATAGAGCAATTTTAATAGCATACCAAGTACCGTAGGTCATATATGAGCCAACGCAATTTCAGTGACAAAATCCGTATATAAGTTGATTTGGAGTATAAGACGAAGACCTGACTTTCAAGTAAAAAAGTAACATCTTATATGCCGGAAAATATGGTAAATTACGTCTTTCACTGAAGTTTCTTTAAATTCATTTTACAATTAAATTTTTTCTCTGGAATATATTATGTGTGTATTGCTATTGGCATAAGATTTTGTGTTAATAAATTTGTGTAATAAATAAGATGCGAGTAGTTTGGAATATGTTTAATGTTACAAAACCAAAATGGACCCCCGGGTGGCCGAGTGGTCTAAAGCGCTGAGTCTCGGATTCGGCCAATGTGGGTATGTGAGAAAGCTTGCCATTAGCTAATCGTGGGTCGGTGGTTCTTTCCGGGGTTTTCCGGGTTCTTTCTCCACCATTAATACTGGCCGCCATGTATAGCCTATCATGTGCTGAAAAATTGTGTTAAACCCTAAAAACAACAACAACAAAAACCAAAAGGTTGTTTCGAATATCCCAGCAATGACTACTTGTCACAATTGTTGATAAACTTATTACAGTTGTCTCTGTGGACTGTTTTTTATCAATCGTATTATGCTTTTCCTCTCTGGCTTCTCTTGGCCCAACAACTTGTTTAGTTGCAAAAAATCATCAGTTTTGAAGCCTGATTTGAAATTGTTTGCTATAACCTGTGGCAGTAAAATGTATGTTTTAAATTTCAGGGATATTCATGATATCATATGTAATGTTATTGTGCATTTACATGTTGTATTTTGTGTCTTGCAGATTCCATTAAAGACAGCATTAAGGCCAGGGCTTTGTCCGAAGAATAAAGTCCATGTAAAACTGATCAGCCTTCACTGATAGCATTCAAGGACATACAAACTTTGAAATTCATGTTCAGAAGTATCTAATCTATCGCGAGGCGTCCTCCCATGTAAATGTTGCTCATCCTGTGACATTCAGTGAATAATATGAGAAAAATATTGCAGTTAGGTTGTGAGTAAACGGAACAATTGATCATGATTTTAATCATCTGACATTACTGATTTTGTAAATCCAGAAGGAAATTGTACTTTTGATGCAAATCAAAACTAGACACGTCTTGATTGTTTATGACACTAATGAATAGCAAAAGTCCATCCCACACATTTGATGCAGTAGGATTGTGGGAATTTTGTTGTTTGTGTTTTAATTTTGTTTGTTTGGTTGGGTTTTTTATTGGTGCTTCGAGGGGGGGGGGGTCTTTCATGAACATTAAAGAGAATAACCAGGAATCATACTTTTGTACAGAGAGAACTGTTGTGAAGTATTTTTGTGGAATATGTCATGAAGGCGTATCTGACTAGAAAGGTTTGACAAAGAATCTAATCAGACAGTATCAGATCGAAATGGTATTTTCCTTGGTTCATAGTGACTTACTGGATTGCTTTCATGGGTCGCATTCAATTGTTGGAGGACTTTTCTTATTTGACTTCCACAGCTTTGTGCTTGATGGTGACATTCTGGTTTATAATTGGGTCACTGTAGCTTGTTAATGTAACTACAGAACAAGCTTTTCATGGATTTTTTTATGAAAATTCAAGTTGATTACAGTTGGTTACATTTTGTATGAACATTTTTCCTAAGTACATGGATTCTTCACAGCAAACCTTTGTTCATCGATTGCATCGTTTTAATGATTGTATAAAATGAAACAGTGGTATTTATTCAAATTCAGATACTGTTTTATATCAGTGAATTATACTTTTTCATAGCACATAGCACTATATCTGTTTTTATCCTTTCTGAGTTTGTAAATATTTAGTTTATCCTTGTTGATTATCAGAAGGATAGATGGATAAAATAATCATTGTGATTACATTTCATGTGCAATCAAGCATGTAATGTGTATGGATGGATAACAAAATATGATGCATATGGGAACTGCCCTAGTCACTAATAATTAATTGTCTCAGTTTTCCAAGTCGCTATGTATATTCCACTTAATCAATGTTGACAAAGAAATTCATACACAACAAACTCTGTGTGGAGAATCTCAGATACAAGAGGCACAAGAACATGTCAAAATAGTTGTATATATTTCTTCGTTCCAATGTGAAATACAAATTTTAATGTTTTGGCTGTAGGTGTTTGTCATTGATTGGGTTCATTATTCCGTCCTTTGTAAGCAATAAAACTGGATAAGCAACTTTTTGCTGTCATGTCATTTGTAGCTGTAATGCGCAAACGTTGTGGATATTTGTAATATAGGTACTTTGTGGATACTTGCAATATGGGTACTTCGTGGATACTTGAACTATATGTACTTTGTGGATACTTGCATATGTGTACTTTGTGGATACTTGTAATTCAGGTACTTTGTAGATATGTGTAATCCATGTACCTAATGACATTTTGTGGATAATTTCAATCCAGATATTTTGTTGATAATTCTAATCCATGTAACGTATGGATGCTTGTAACCCAAATACTTTGTGGATACTTGTAACTAGTATGTTGCTAATAAATCTTTGAAAGATAAGTGATGATAGGTACAACATGGTTTGCATTACTTATTTTTGTTCTCAATGAGAAAACGAAATAGAACTAGAAGAACCCTTGAAACTGTTATTTTGTTAAAATATTCCTTTTCTTTTCACTCACAAAACTCGTTTCTTTTGTTGTTGCATACTATTTATTTTACAAATAATAAGAACATTTTAAAAAACTTCTTACGTTACAATTACTTCTTACGTTACAATGATTACTTCTTACGTTACAATGATTACTTCTTACGTTACAATGATTACTATTTCAATACAGTTCTTTGAAATGACTGTCATTGTCATTGTCACAATTATTTTCGCATTTGTGAAGTGTGCGATACGAGTATCATGATATGATTTCTAATGGAAATACTAGGAATTTTACTGACACACTTCATTTCTGAATTATTGTTCATAACAACATACCTTTATATATAGTAGTAGTAATAGCAATAGTAGTTGTAGTAATATTACCAGATTGATTTTACATACTATTGTACATAGTCAGCTGCTAAGCAGTGCAGACTCAGAACTGCCCTAGCGTCATGATTCAACATATCATCCCACAATGCCTCTGCATGTTCGCTTCCTGCTGGCTGGTCCTGATCCTGTGTTGTTTGCATATGGTTGTTTACTCTGTACCGACAGTGTGGTACATGTGGAAGTTCTGCCCATGCTCTTTCAGTCATGCTCTAATATTATATTAACCATAATTTGTTATCAACACTCGTTAAAATAGCTTCCATATTTCGTACGTCCTCGGTTCAAAATGTTGCGTAATACTTTTTTGTTATTTGTTTGTGATTTATGCCATGCAAGTTAAGTGCTAAAAGCTAAATAATATAAATCGAGTGCTATGTTTTCTTACCTGTTCATACTTCAAACGCTGCATTATGCCAAGTTGAGAAACATTTTCTTATAATATAAAATAATCATACATAGAGACTATGATATAGACGCGTTCCTTTTTGGAATGAAGGAATTTGCTAATTAGCCATTTCAAAACTACCTGAACTAGGATGTACGTGTAAACACATTCAACTATGGTGCTATTTGGGCCTATTGTAGAGAAGGTAGTTTAGTATAAGCAAGTTACTAACAAGCTTGCACTGACTGAGAATGAATGTTCTCTATTGTAGAATAGTGCATATTAAATTATATTTATAAATTGACAAGCATAATTTATTTCATCCATGTTATACTAGTTTATATGGAGCTCATTTTTTTTCAACCAAGATGGTCTTGGGCAGTAAGTAAAATTTTTCTTCTTGCTGTAATTAACTTGAATGTATCTTCTTTTATCTTCTTTTGCTTGAGGTTCCTGTTAAATCTTTGTCCTATTTAAAGACTTGAAATATACCACTGCGTGAAGCCCCAAAACTTTTTTTTTTAAAGTTGCCAAATTAGTCTTGCATATGGGTTTCTTGATTTAATATGGAACGTGTATTTCTCGGGGGGGGGGGGGGAGATTATTTTTGTTACAACTTCTGTCTGCCATCTGATTTGGCCTGGTTGAGTCTTGGTTCCCTGTAGACTGGGAGTGGATTTTTTTTATTCAATGTTTCTTTCAGACTATTTCCCTCTAATCTGTTATTGCAAGTGAAGAGAAAGTCATGTTTACTTGGAATACAACTAAAGCTATTAAACATTAGAATTTTACAGTTTACACATTTGATTGGATGCAATATACCGCACATACTCACCTATACATCAAGACAAACTGAAAACAATAATGAATCCTTATATGTAGAATAATTTGCAGATCATGGTGTATTAGCAGTTTGGCTCATCTTATGAGTGGGTATATACGATAATACAACTATGAGAGAATTTGATAATGTATGCCTCAGTTAAATATATTGTTCATTAATTATTTGTTCAGCTGATAAATTTGACCCAATACTATTCAGTGTATGTAAGTAAATGGATGTTACTTTTTGCATAAGGTGAGAAAATTTGAGTAAATATTTTATCGGCAGAAATCATGTTACCGTCCTTTAAAACGTGAACCATGTATTGTTGCAGTTGTTTTCACCTTGTATTCATAATTACCTAATCACTGTACATTATGTTGTATACAAAAAATCATATTGTTTTAGTATGATGCCATTTTCATTGAAACGTTATAAAGAAACGTCTGAAATAAAATTGAGTTCGTGTTTCATTTTTAGGGACGATGGCTATTGCCAAACATCACTTTAAAATCTTCACGTTTCTATATTTTCGAAATGGTATTACTTGTGTGAATTTAATTCATATTATACATCTTTGATGGAGAGAAATTATTGTCTGAAAAGAATTTAAATGGGTCTTTTAACCCATTGTTATGGCCAGTAATGTTCTTGCCATCATGCTCAATTTATTGGTGGGACAGCTCTCAGAGAGACAGGGAGAGAGAGAAATAAAAAGACGCCATTCTTGCTTCTTTTTGTTGTGGGCAATGTCACTCATGTGATGTAGATGTTACATCGCTTGTATGATCACAGAGGTAGTGGGTTCGAACTGGAAAAAGCAAGTCAGAACCTGAAGTCTGCAACGTAGCAATTCTGACCAGGTTGTCAATAGCGGAAAGTATATATAGTTTTTTTCTACACTGAAAGACATTTACATTGTCTTAAACAGATTATAGTTTATAAGCTTCAGCTTTTGTGTTCTTGGAGATTGGAGAACTGTTCGTATTTCCGAAGAACCACGAAGGGCTTTCCATTTTGCTTTCCGCTTCCAGAATAAATTGCCTTGTCAAAAGTTGCCTACAGTGTAAAACTTAAACTGTGACTGTATTCAGTTCTCCCATTATGCCCGTGACGCAAGCGTAAGGAAATGTTGCTGACTTAAATAGTTTTTCTTATGAATGTACTGTATTGCTACCTTTATTTACTGGAAAATACAAGAAACAAAGTAATATATTTTGGTGTAATGTACAAAGGTAACAATAGTAATCTCTTCTAAATATATACAATCTGGCTTACAATAATGACATTTAAACAATCCTAGTCTTTATTAAAGGTATACAGTTTTGAATTACACGTTATAAAATTTCTGGCAATTGACATCTTTATTAACATTTTAAATTTAAATTAGAATCCTAAAAATGTTCTTAATTCCTCAAAATGTTCATGGTGACAGTTACATGAAAATTCGTCTCCATGGCAGTGATGGACATACATGGCAGTGATGGACATACATGGCAGTGATGGACATACATGGCAGTGATGGACATACATGGCAAACACTTGTTTAATTCCTTTTCCGTACAAGCTTGGAATAGTTATTTTATCACAATGAAGCCAGAAATATCGATGCATCTAAGGGGGATTGTTTAATCTGCATCACGATTTAATCACTATATACTACGTTTAAATCTGCTTCAATTTAGCATTAGAAATATGCTGGGGAACTATGTTAAAAAACAAATAAAAATTCCCATGGCTGTCAATCCATTGCGAGTCTTATTTAATAAAAGTATCGTGGACAATGGTGATCTTGGAAGGAACATGTCGCAATTCAAGAAAATTAATGCCATGAACTACTTCTTTCTCGAACCGCTTCGGTGGCCTAGTGGTTAGAGTGTCCGCCGCAGAAGCAGGAGGTCGTGGGTTCGATAATCGGCCGAGTCATACCAAAGACTTACAAAAATGGTACTAACAGCTGCCTCGCTTGGCGCTCAGCATTAAGATGCTAGTGTTAGGACTGGTTGGCCTGCTGTCAGGAAAATGTGATTGGGTGGGACATCATGCGGCATGATGCCTCAGTGCAAGACATCACTAAAAACTGCCTCACTACAGACATTGTAGCGATATGACTGAAACATTGTTAAAGCTACGTTAAAAATCCTAATCAAACAAACCAACTTCTTTCTTATGAAAATCTTGTTAGCTATAATTTCCATACTTTGTGCATCGTCATTAAACTTGTACGCCTATTTTTGAACTTGATATTGAATATCATCATGATGCGTTTTAAAGGTATTCCGCATTTTTTTTATAAAAAATCAACCCTTAATGCGCAACTCGAAATAAGAAATCATTATAATATAACGTCAAGCACGTATTACCTTTTGCAATGGTATAACGTGCCTCTTCGAAATCCTTGTGAGACTGGACGATAAATAGTGTGTTTCAATTTATGTATCTTGTTAAATAATAAAAGAAAAAGGAACAAATGTACAATTGCACTATTCGCAATGCAAGTCCTGGGAAAGAAAAAAAAAGCCAAGGAAACGTGTGATGTATGAGCTTTGACCGTGAGATTTACGACCTTCACATCTGCTTCGTGTTACAAATCCAGTTATTAAACTATGTAACACAAAAAAAGATAAACCAATAATTTCAGTAAAATCAAAACGTAGTTTGTATATCTACAATACAAGGTAAAAATTCAAGAGACACAGTATTGTAAATTCAATCCCAAAAAAACATTAATGTCATAATACATAAAATGTTACGAAAAAATTCCATTAGTCTCGAATGTCCTAATCTAAGACAATGATGCAATCCAGAATCTCTTTAAAAGACTTCACCACAATCCAATGCAGTTTATTGGTTCAGAAGACAATAGAAATATTAAGAATTCCTATGAATATTTAAAAAAAATAATTACTATCATATATATATATATATATATATATATATATATATATATATATATATATATATATATATATATATATATATAGTGAACGACACTACTGGATAATCAGCATGGATTCCCACATACTGATTTAAAATAGGAATGAATTATTTGTTTATTAAATCCCAATTTATACACATCTCTCTGGACCAAGATGTGAATCATTCGAATATAAAAGTTTAATCAATTGTAAACAAGACTAGGTCTAGAATCTTCTGAATTAAAACGATTTGTAAACCTTCTGGTAACGCGATACAAATAAAACCTCAATCATGAACAAAAGGTAAACACACAAAATAGATATACATACCACTTGGCCTAACATTGTTACGTTTCAGGTAAACACACAAAATAGATATACATATCACTTGGCCTAACATTGTTACGTTTCAGGTAAACACACAAAATAGATATACATATCACTTGGCCTAACATTGTTACGTTTCAGGTAAACACACAAAATAGATATACATATCACTTGGCCTAACATTGTTACGTTTCAGGTAAACACACAAAATAGATATACATACCACTTGGCCTAACATTGTTACGTTTCAGGTAAACACACAAAATAGATATACATATCACTTGGCCTAACATTGTTACGTTTCAGGTAAACACACAAAATAGATATACATATCACTTGGCCTAACATTGTTACGTTTCAGGTAAACACACAAAATAGATATACATATCACTTGGCCTAACATTGTTACGTTTCAGGTAAACACACAAAATAGATATACATATCACTTGGCCTAACATTGTTACGTTTCAGGTAAACACACAAAATAGATATACATATCACTTGGCCTAACATTGTTACGTTTCAGGTAAACACACAAAATAGATATACATATCACTTGGCCTAACATTGTTACGTTTCAGGTAAACACACAAAATAGATATACATATCACTTGGCCTAACATTGTATCAGAATGTATCTTGATCATTATTCTTCCACGAAAAACTATAAAATGAATTAGCTACTGGCGAATAATGGATACAAAATAAATACAGAACAGCCAAGAAGGTACATTCAACATACACTAATTACCTGGTGTCACTTGATGGTGGTGGTGGTGGTGGTGGATATCTTTATCTAGATGATGATCAACCACAGTGGTATTGCGCGAATCAAGTGGATAGTAAAACATGAAATTAATGAATGGCATATATGCCTTCTCGTATGATGCGGCCGACAATGGCCTGTCTCCTGCATCTAGATTTTTACGGGTCATAATTGCGATATGGATCATATCTATGTCCTCGTTGCGTTCGTTGTTCTGTGGAACTATTTCCATTTAAAAAAGATAAACAGGCAGTCAGATTAGTCTGCTTGTTCCTTGCTACTCAGATAGAAAAAACATCTCCTCTCTCGTTACGTCAGATATTGTCACATGGTAATTCAGACTGACACTAACTGCTACTACGGTTCTCAGGTCAGATCTTTGCATACAGTGGAATAATCTGTATACATCCCACCTCATTAACAGTATGGAAACTCAATATATTCCATTAATGCATCAAATTACATATACATTCTGGTTCAGTTATTTTTCTATAAACATAACATATTACAAGAAGACTAATGTATCTCTGACTATTTAACTTCATACGTAGATTAATAATATAGCATAGTCTAATGTATCTCTGACTATTTAACATCATACGTAGATTAATAATATAGCATAGTCTAATGTATCTTTGACTATTTAACATCATAAGAAGATTAATAATATAGCAATCTCTAATGTATTTCTGACCATTTAACATCATACGTAGATTAATAATATAGCATAATCTAATGTATCTCTGACTATTTAACATCATACGTAGATTAATAATAGAGCATAGTCTAATGTATCTCTGACTATTTAACATCATACGTAGATTAATAATATAGCATAGTCTAATGTATCTTTGACTATTTAACATCATAACTAGATTAATAATATAGCAATCTCTAATGTATCTCTGACTATTTAACATCATACGTACATTAAAAATATAGCATAGTCTAATGTATCTCTAACTATCTAACATCATACGTTGATTTACAATAGAGCATAGTCTAATGTATCTCTAACTATTTAGCATCATAACTAGATTCATAATATAGCATAATCTAATGTATCTCTGACTATTTAACATCATAACTAGATTAATAATATAGCATAATCTAATGCATCTCTGATTATTTAACATCATAACTAGATTAATAATATAGCAATCTCTAATGTACCTCTGACTATTTAACATCATAACTAGATTAATAATATAGCATAATCTAATGTATCTCTGACTATTTAACATCATACGTACATTAAAAATATAGCATAGTCTAATGTATCTCTAACTATTTAACATCATACGTAGATT
Source organism: Unio pictorum (assembly GCA_030141615.1). Classification (NCBI taxonomy): domain Eukaryota; kingdom Metazoa; phylum Mollusca; class Bivalvia; order Unionida; family Unionidae; genus Unio; species Unio pictorum. Next base: position 3,879,854 of record JARLTB010000129.1, on the reverse strand, counting down.
AATAATAGAGCATAGTCTAATGTATCTCTAACTATTTAGCATCATAACTAGACTCAAAATATAGCATAATCTAATGTATCTCTGACTATTTAACATCATAACTAGATTAATAATATAGCATAATATAATGTATCTCTGATTATTTAACATCATAACTAGATTAATAATATAACAATCTCTAATGTATCTCTGACTATTTAACATCATACCTAGATTAATAATATAAGATAATCTAATGTATCTCTGACTATTTAACATCATACGTAGATTAATAATAGAGCATAGTCTAATGTATCTCTGACTATTTAACATCATAAGTAGATTACTAATAGAGCATAGTCTAATGTATCTCTGACTATTTAACATCATACGTAGATTAATACTAGAGCATAGTCTAATGTATCTCTGACTATTTAACATCATAAGTAGATTAATAATATAGCATAGTCTAATGTATCTCTGACTATTTAACATCATACGCAGATTAATAATAGAGTATAGTCTAATGTATCTCTGACTATTTAACATCATACGTAGATTAACAATATAGCATAGTCTAGTGTATCTCTAACTTTTTAACATCATAACTAGATTAATAATATAGCATAGTCTAATGTATCTCTGACTATTTAACATCATACGTAGATTAATACTAGAGCATAGTCTAATGTATCTCTGACTATTTAACATCATACGTAGATTAATAATATAGCATAGTCTAATGTATCTCTGACTATTTAACATCATACGTAGATTAATAATATAGCATAGTCTAATGTATCTCTGACTATTTAACATCATAACTAGATTAATAATATAGCATAGTCTAATGTATCTCTGACTATTTAACATCATACGTAGATTAATAATATAGCATAGTCTAATGTATCTCTGACTATTTAACATCATACGTAGATTAATAATATAGCATAGTCTAATGTATCTCTGACTATTTAACATCATAACTAGATTAATAATATAGCATAATCTAATGTATCTCAGACTATTTAACATCATAACTAGATTAATAATATAGCATAATCTAATGTATCTCTGACTATTTAACATCATACATAGATTAATACTAGAGCATAGTCTAATGTATCTCTGACTATTTAGCATCATAACTAGATTAATAATATAGCATAATCTAATGTATCTCTGACTATTAAACATCATACGTAGATTAAAAATATAGCATAGTCTAATGTATCTCTGAAAATTTAACATCATACGTAGATTAATAATATATCATAGTCTAATGTATCTCTGACTATTTAACATTATAAGTAGATTAATAATATAGCATAATCTAATGTATATCTGACTATTTAACATCATACGTAGATTAATAATATAGCATAATCTAATGTATCTCTGACTATTTAACATCATATGTAGATTAATAATAGAGCATAGTCTAATGTATCCCTGACTATTTAACATCATACGTAGATTAATAATATAGCATAGTCTAATGTATCTCTGACTATTTAACATCATACGTAGATTAATAATATAGCATAGTCTAATGTATCTCTGACTCTTTAACATCATACTTAGATTAATGATATAGCATAGTCTAATGTATCTCTGACTATTTAACATCATACGTAGATTAATAATATAGCATAATCTAATGTATCTCTGACTATTTAACATCATACGTAGACTAATAATATAGCATAGTCTAATGTATCTCTAACTATTTAACATCATACGTAGATTAATAATATAGCATAGTCTAATGTATCTCTGACTATTTAACATCATAACTAGATTAATAATATAGCAATCTCTAATGTATCTCTGACTATTTAACATCATAACTAGATTAATAATATAGCATAATCTAATGTATCTCTGACTATTTAACATCATACGTACATTAAAAATATAGCATAGTCTAATGTATCTCTAACTATTTAACATCATACGTAGATTAACAATAGAGCATAGTCTAATGTATCTCTAACTATTTAGCATCATAACTAGACTCAAAATATAGCATAATCTAATGTATCTCTGACTATTTAACATCATAACTAGATTAATAATATAGCATAATATAATGTATCTCTGATTATTTAACATCATAACTAGATTAATAATATAACAATCTCTAATGTATCTCTGACTATTTAACATCATAACCAGATTAATAATATAGCATAATCTAATGTATCTCTAACTATTTAACATCATACGTAGATTAAAAATAGAGCATAGTCTAATGTATCTCTGACTATTTAACATCATAAGTAGATTAATAATAGAGCATAGTCTAATGTATCTCTGACTATTTAACATCATACGTAGATTAATACTAGAGCATAGTCTAATGTATCTCTGACTATTTAACATCATAAGTAGATTAATAATATAGCATAGTCTAATGTATCTCTGACTATTTAACATCATACGCAGATTAATAATAGAGCATAGTCTAATGTATCTCTGACTATTTAACATCATACGTAGATTAACAATATAGCATAGTCTAGTGTATCTCTAACTTTTTAACATCATAACTAGATTAATAATATAGCATAGTCTAATGTATCTCTGACTATTTAACATCATACGTAGATTAATACTAGAGCATAGTCTAATGTATCTCTGACTATTTAACATCATACGCAGATTAATAATATAGCATAGTCTAATGTATCTCTGACTATTTAACATCATACGTAGATTAATAATATAGCATAGTCTAATGTATCTCTGACTATTTAACATCATAACTAGATTAATAATATAGCATAGTCTAATGTATCTCTGACTATTTAACATCATACGTAGATTAATAATATAGCATAGTCTAATGTATCTCTGACTATTTAACATCATACGTAGATTAATAATATAGCATAGTCTAATGTATCTCTGACTATTTAACATCATAACTAGATTAATAATATAGCATAATCTAATGTATCTCAGACTATTTAACATCATAACTAGATTAATAATATAGCATAATCTAATGTATCTCTGACTATTTAACATCATACATAGATTAATACTAGAGCATAGTCTAATGTATCTCTGACTATTTAACATCATAACTAGATTAATAATATAGCATAATCTAATGTATCTCTGACTATTAAACATCATACGTAGATTAAAAATATAGCATAGTCTAATGTATCTCTAACTATTTAACATCATACGTAGATTAATAATATAGCATAGTTTACTGTATCTCTGACTATTTAACATCATACGTAGATTAATACTAGAGCATAGTCTAATGTATCTCTGACTATTTAACATCATACGTAGATTAATAATATATCATAGTCTAATGTATCTCTGACTATTTAACATTATAAGTAGATTAATAATATAGCATAATCTAATGTATATCTGACTATTTAACATCATACGTAGATTAATAATATAGCATAATCTAATGTATCTCTGACTATTTAACATCATATGTAGATTAATAATAGAGCATAGTCTAATGTATCCCTGACTATTTAACATCATACGTAGATTAATAATATAGCATAGTCTAATGTATCTCTGACTATTTAACATCATACGTAGATTAATAATATAGCATAGTCTAATGTATCTCTGACTCTTTAACATCATACGTAGATTAATGATATAGCATAGTCTAATGTATCTCTGACTATTTAACATCATACGTAGATTAATAATATAGCATAATCTAATGTATCTCTGACTATTTAACATCATACGTAGACTAATAATATAGCATAGTCTAATGTATCTCTAACTATTTAACATCATACGTAGATTAATAATATAGCATAGTCTAATGTATCTCTGACTATTTAACATCATACGTAGATTAATAATATAGCATAGTCTAATGTATCTCTGACTATTTAACATCATAACTAGATTAATAATATAGCATAGTCTAATGTATATCTGACTATTTAACATCATAACTAGATTAATAATATAGCATAGTCTAATGTATCTCTGACTATTTAACATCATAACCAGATTAATAATATAGCATAATCTAATGTATATCTGACTATTTAACATCATACGTAGATTAATAATATAGCATAGTCTAATGTATATCTGACTATTTAACATCATACGTAGATTAATAATATAGCAATCTCTAATGTAACTCTGACTATTTAACATCATACGTAGATTAATAATATAGCATAGTCTAATGTATCTCTGACTATTTAACATCATACGTAGATTAATAATATAGCATAGTCTAATGTATCTCTGACTATTTAACATCATACGTAGATTAATATTAGAGCATAGTCTAATGTATCTCTGACTATTTAACATCATACGTAGATTAATAATATAGCATAATCTAATGTATCTCTGACTATTTAACATCATACGTAGATTAATACTAGAGCATAGTCTAATGTATCTCTGACTATTTAACATCATAACTAGATTAATAATATAGCAATCTCTAATGTATCTCTGACTATTTAACATCATAACTAGATTAATAATATAGCATAATCTAAGGTATCTCTGACTATTTAACATCATACGTAGATTAATAATAGAGCATAGTCTAATGTATCTCTGACTATTTAACATCATACGTTGATTAATAATAGAGCATAGTCTAATGTATCTCTGACTATTTAACATCATACGTAGATTAATAATATAGCATAGTCTAATGTATCTCTGACTATTTAACATCATACGTAGATTAATACTAGAGCATAGTCTAATGTATCTCTGACTATTTAACATCATACGTACATTAATAATATAGCAATCTCTAATGTATCTCTGACTATTTAACATCATACGTAGATTAATAATATAGCATAGTCTAATGTATCTCTGACTATTTAACATCATACGTAGATTAATACTAGAGCATAGTCTAATGTATCTCTGACTATTTAACATCATACGTACATTAATAATATAGCAATCTCTAATGTATCTCTGGCTATTTAACATCATACGTAGATTAATACTAGAGCATAGTCTAATGTATCTCTGACTATTTAACATCATACGTAGATTAATACTAGAGCATAGTCTAATGTATCTCTGACTATTTAACATCATACGTACATTAATAATATAGCAATCTCTAATGTATCTCTGGCTATTTAACATCATACGTAGATTAATACTAGAGCATAGTCTAATGTATCTCTGACTATTTAACATCATACGTAGATTAATACTAGAGCATAGTCTAATGTATCTCTGACTATTTAACATCATACGTAGATTAATAATATAGCATAGTCTAATGTATCTCTGACTACTTAACATCATAACTAGATTAATAATATAGCATGATCTAATGTATCTCTGACTATTTAACATCACACATAGATTAATACTAGAGCATAGTCTAATGTATCTCTGACTATTTAACATCATACGTAGATTAATAATAGAGCATAGTCTAATGTATCTCTGACTATTTAACATCATACGTAGATTAATAATATAGCAATCTCTAATGTATCTCTAACTATTTAACATCATACGTAGATTAATACTAGAGCATAGTCTAATGTATCTCTGACTATTTAACATCATACGTAGATTAATAATATAGCATAGTCTAATGTATCTCTGACTATTTAACATCATAACCAGATTAATAATATAGCATAGTCTAATGTATCTCTGACTATTTAACATCATAAGTAGATTAATAATATAGCATAGTCTAATGTATCTCTGACTATTTAACATCATACGTAGATTAATAATAGAGCATAGTCTAATGTATCTCTGACTATTTAACATCATACGTAGATTAATAACATAGCATAGTGTAATGTATCTCTGACTATTTAACATCATACGTAGATTAATAATATAGCATAGTCTAATGTATCTCTGACTATTTAACATCATACGTAGATTAATAATATAGCCTAATCTAATGTATCTCTGACTATTTAACATCATACGTAGATTAATAATATAGCATAGTCTAATGTATCTCTGACTATTTAACATCATACGTAGATTAATAATATAGCATAGTCTAATGTATCTCTGACTATTTAACATTATAAGTAGATTAATAATGTAGCAATCTCTCATGTATATCTGACTATTTAACATCATACGTAGATTAATAATATAGCATAATCTAATGTATCTGACTATTTAACATCATACGTAGATTAACAATATAGCAATCTCTAATGTATCTCTGACTATTTAACATCATAACTAGATTAATAATATAGCATAATCTAATGTATCTCTAACTATTTAACATCATACGTAGATTAATACTAGAGCATAGTCTAATGTATCTCTGACTATTTAACATCATACGTACATTAATAATAGAGCATAGTCTAATGTATCTCTGACTATTTAACATCATACGTAGATTAATAATATAGCATAGTCTAATGTATCTCTGACTATTTAACATCATAACCAGATTAATAATATAGCATAGTCTAATGTATCTCTGACTTTTTAACATCATAAGTAGATTAATAATATAGCATAGTCTAATGTATCTCTGACTATTTAACATCATATGTAGATTAATAATAGAGCATAGTCTAATGTATCTCTGACTATTTAACATCATACGTAGATTAATAATATAGCATAGTCTAATGTATCTCTAACTATTTAACATCATACGTAGATTAATAATATAGCATAGTCTAATGTATCTCTGACTATTTAACATCATACGTAGATTAATAATATAGCATAGTCTAATGTATCTCTAACTATTTAACATCATACGCAGATTAATAATATAGCATAGTCTAATGTATCTCTGACTATTTAACATCATACGTAGATTAATAATATAGCATAATCTAATGTATCTCTGACTATTTAACATCATACGTAGATTAATAATATAGCATAGTCTAATGTATCTCTGACTATTTAACATCATACGTAGATTAATAATATAGCATAGTCTAATGTATCTCTGACTATTTAACATCATACGTAGATTAATAATATAGCATAATCTAATGTATCTCTGACTATTTAACATCATACGTAGATTAATAATATAGCATAGTCTAATGTATCACTGACTATTTAACATCATACGTAGATTAATAATATAGCATAGTCTAATGTATCTCTGACTATTTGACATCATAAGTAGATTAATAATATAGCAATCTCTAATGTATCTCTGACTATTTTACATCATACGTAGATTAATAATATAGCATAGTCTCGTAATATGTCATCACGCCGTGAACGAAGTGTAGGCCTGCATGCACTCAAATGCTAATGCAACCATTCGTAGGTTAAGCGAATTTGCATTTTAATTTCACAAATGAATTAAACATTTACATTTTGACTTAACTACAATATTAGCTAATTAACAATTCATTAATAGCATCCCACATATATAACGATATCAATTTATATCCTGTATTATTTGTATTACATATTAGGAATAAATAAAAGCAATTATCTCACAATTTTTATTAAGAAATTATGGTATGAAATTCTTTCGATGTAGAATATTTATCAAACACAAAATTTAGCCAGGGAAGCCCACTCTAATATTAGCTTATCCAATCAAGATAATATGTATTTAACCACCTGAGAGCGTCCATCACGGATGCGGGCGGACGCGGGTTTGAATCCCGACCGAGACATACCAAAGAATTATACTAGCAGCTGCTTCTTTGGCGCTCAGCATTAAGAGGTTAGTGTTAGGATTGGTCCGCCTGGTGTCAGGATAATGTGACTGGGTGAGACATCATGCTACATGTCTGTGGCGTGATGCCCAAGTGCTAGACGTCCCTATAAACTGCCACAATGCAGCCATCGTAGCGATATGACAGCAAAATTGTTAAACCTACGTTAAAAATCCACATACAGATAAATCAAATCACATTCACATCTAACCGCCATTATTAACACACGCTCATCAATGTTTGAGTAACTCCTCATATTACCTCAAACCTTTTCATCTTTTCATACATATTTCAGCAAGTCCGAACGTTGTTTCTTCATCACCTCTACTCATAGCATTTCCAGATGCTAAGTACCGATTACACGTCGCCTTGACCAATTTCCCTGACCGTTAGTTACAAACGAAAATCACATTAAAATCAATCACTCCCACACCAGGGACATTAAAACACCACAGCCTAGTTCATGCTCTATGGTTAACACTGTACCTTAAACACATCATAAACTTAATTGGATCGGTACGTGTCACGCTGACTATGCCATAACAAAATGCACACCGTTTCACTTTACTTACGTACATATGACGTCATGAAATACTTCAAAAAAAATGAAACTGGTATGATCATTTCAGAATATGCATTAAACACTCTTTCAACCGAGGTCATTAAAGATCTATTGCGGTATCAATGCTAAACTTATCGACCTATTGATAAATCATCGTAATCAACCTTATACAACAATCATTTTGACTACATTCTCCAAGGAAAAGTCAAGGTTTCCTAATAATTTTAAAAAGTAGCAGAAGAAAGTACAGGTCACCCCCACCCCACCCCCTTCAATGAACGAATCTTTAAACTTAAAATGCCAAATTTGAATCTAACAAACAAACAATAAAAATAAATATAAATGACTTATATCACATATACGTAACAAAGGAAAAGTCAAGATTTCCTAAAAATTTTAAAATGTAGCAGAAGAAAATTCGGAAAATGAAACGTCGTTATTGGATGCTGGCTCGTAATGTATTTTTAATTAGCAGAGACCAACCTAACAAAAGGACTAATTGTTGTACTATTAGATTCCGTATAGTTATCCATCTCACTTCCCTGGAAATATTCCAGGCATTACTCCACAAATCAAAGATATTCAAGTGTTTCTGCGTATAAATAGGTCAGTGATCCCGAATGGATGAATTAATATGAAGTCATTAATATAACAAGTCAGTGATCCACGACAAATGGATGAATTAATATGAAGTCATTAATATAATAAGTCAGTGATCCACGACGAATGGATGGATGATTAAAATGAAGTTATTGATAGAATAGGTCAGTTATCCTCGACGAATGGATGGATTTATATAAATTCATTGATAGAATAGTTATCCATGGTTTTTAGATTAATATGAATTCATTGATAGCATGGGTATTTAATCCATGATGGTTGGATTAATATAAATTCATTGATAGCATGTGTATTTAATCAGTGGTGTTTAGATTAATATGAAGTTCCAAATAATAATAAAAAACACCAAAAAAGAAAACATTTCAGGCAAGGTTTGCGATTCCCAATATTTGGGAGTCAGCGGTCTTCTTTGTATACAATATTTACTAGTTGTGATCCGTTGTAAAATGCATTTCACTAACAATTTTATTGGTGAATCAACACATAGCCTTGTAACCGAAATCCATAATAGTTAATTCTTTCTATCATTTTTTTTTCTTGAGCTCTTCGCTGAAATAAAAGTCTGAGCAACGGACAGAGAGAAAACGACACCTTGACTATTGGCCATAAGGGATCATAAGAACCAAAATGTTTTGAAAATAGACGTTTTGACCTCTCGAATATTCAAATGATTGAAGGTTTACCGGGTTCGCCTGTACGGTTAGATAAAATCTTTTCAAAATGTAAGTCTACCTAAAAGGAAGAAGATCTGAGAGGCATCGATAAAGGTTTCTTAATTCTAGGTCAACATAACTTTTAGTTATTTATCAGATAAGAAACTGTATTTCGTGTTAGGGAGAGTTATGTTTAGTATCTTTGTGTTCCAAATAACGCTCTTCCCTTTCATAGATGTAAAAGTTATAATTGGACAACTGAATCGAAAGTTCAACAGAACATGACCTCTAACATGTGTCATTCAGATTACCTTATTTAGAGATATCAATTTTAATCAAATTTCGGATTGTAACATCTATTGTGGAGTAAGTTCTCCAGTTTTCAAAGTACGTTCATTCTTATCTACATTATCATCAAAAGGATTTATACATGCGTTTGACACAGCTATCACAAAGAAAAGATTCAGACATATCGTTCAACTTTCAAAACGACGAATAAAAAACACATTACTCATCTATCAAAAAGACATAAAGTCGTAACACTCAGCTATCAAAAAGACAGATTCATACGTATCGCTCAACTTTCAAACAGACAAATAAAAACGCATCACTGATCTATCAAAAAGACAGAGAGAGAGAGAGAGACGTACAACTCAAAAAAATCAAAACGACCCAGAATTATAAACGTGTTCAATATTATGACAAATGCAATGACGGAATCCCCAAAACAAAGCGAATGCATGTTACAAACATCTGAAGCCGGTATGCATTCTATTTCTCATGATGCTAAATTTCCTTATTACAAAATGGTAAAGTTTCTATAACTGACTAATTTTCAAATAGCGCACCTATTGAAAATTACATAATTTCTTCTTTAAAAAAAACCCACCTAACATATTAAACTGAGGCTGGGTGCGAAGCTGAAATATATTGTCGCAGATTAATGAAACATTAAATATATACGTCACGGTCTTTCAAATTTCACACAGAATGCCACGAGAAAATATCATTTCGAAAAACTTCAAAACATTACTGTGTTTATTAAGAACATGGTACTAATATTTTCCCCGTTTAATGTTTGTCTCTATGGATATGAGAATAATAAAAATAAACATTTTTAATTAAGCACTCACCAGACCACAGTTATTTTGTGCGGAAATCTAATGCGGGGATATAAAATTTTCTGAACTACTTAAATTTGTATGTGTTTCCATCTCTGGTACGGATACGACAACATTTAAGGACCAATCAATTTCTGTTTTAAAATCGTATAGAAAAACCTTTAATCACAAAACGCACAAAACAGTGAAAGTAAAAATGAAAAATCACAATACCAGTATCAATTGATGTTACTTTGACAATTATTAAAATTACTTAACAACTCATACTAAAGACAATTAACGCACAGCAGAGCACAAACTAAGCACAAACCGATTTGTATTTATTTATACAAAACAACAATTACACAAAGCGACATGGTATTAAATTCGGTAGCAAGAGATAAAGTGTATTTGTTTTCAGGTTAAATTAGATCGCATTATGGCCAATGTTGATTGTCTTGCAAATTAACATACTACTGAACACAAATTTTGCTTTTGAAAATTTCAAACATGAAACAGATTTACTGTTATGAGTTGGAAAAGATACTAATGTGAATAATAATAATAATAATAATAATAATAATAATAATAATAATAATAATAATAATAATAATAATGAGGAATTTGTATAGCGCCTAATCTCTAGAAGCTGTAAGCGCTTTACAACATATATAAAGATATGACTACCAAAAATAAAAATTAAAAACAAACACCATGAAATTTGAAAACATAAAAAATGCTGAAAATATTTAAGGTCGGAAACATTATCAGATCTTTAAGTTTGTTCTTGCAGTCGAAATATGTGAATTTTAAGAGCACTCTTGAAAGGGATCGCTGTGTCTTAGTGTCTAATTTCAATGCGCAATCGTTTCACGTTGCTGGGCCCTGGTATGCAAAAGAACGTTGTCCATATGACTTCGTTTTCGTAGTGTGAATAATGAGTATACGATTGTCAGAAGAAGAGCGTAAGTATCTTGCTGGTGTGTACACATGGGTGAGGCCAGATAGGTATGTTGGAGTCCGTCAGCGAATCGTTGCACAGAGAACACATTTTGTGTTTGATTCTGGATTGAATGGATAAAAACTGTATGGTACAGAACTGCGGGTAGGTGTGCTCTGATCGTGGTACTCTAAGGATGATCCTAGCAGCTATGTTGTGAACTTTGTGAAGTTTCTGGAGTAGATATTGAGATGAACCATACCAAACTGAGTTACAATAGTTCAGTCTTGAAAGTACTAATGAACACACAAGTGTTTTAGTGGCATTCCCTGAAAGATATTTGCGAATGGAGCTGATGCGTCTCAGCTCACGATATGCTGCATTGCATATGTTCGTAACATGTGGTGCATACTGATATCCCATTCAAAACAACACATCATCAACCGTTATATCAAAATGGTGAGGGCTGTAGGATTCGAGGCAGGAATTATTTATATATTTTAATTCAGTAAATGTACAAATTAGACTAAATTCACTGTACAATAGTAAATCTCGAAACATTTCCAAGGTCAGTCTACAGCACGTCAATAAAATCATATATATAATTTATGAAAAACAGAACGTGTAGACTTGGAATATGAGGCAGCTGTGAATCAAAGATGTTGCAAAATTTGACATAAATCATTCATCTGTTTGAAAAGATTAAAGAACGCTGCAAATTGTTGAAATAAAAGCACCACATGTAAACGGTCGAGTAACATAAAAAAAGCATTCTAAAAAATCTGTCTATTCGCTAATACTTGACTTTGCAAAGAAAGGCATTTACCTACATTTAAAATCATTAAAGTCACGTTGCTAGTCAATCAAATGTGCGAAGAAATTAGAGGGGACAAGAAAGTAAGCAAAATATGATGAAATGAAAGACTCGTTAACTGAAAAGTCTACTTACAGGTTTGAAGAAAACAAAATATTTTTGTACAAACACGCTAATGATAGATAAGTGGTCAGCGGTAGGCAGACGTGTGATCGTGTTAAAGGTACAAAAAGGATATAAGTACATTCAAAAACAGATATGCGCAATATCAAAAACGTCTGAATTTTTAAACAAAAGGTGAAAACGAATGAGGGAGATGAGATAGATTAAATTTCAAGAAAATCTTTAAAGCAATAAAACCTGAAAAGATGCAGATGAAGAGAAAATGTTTTACAATAGGAAAAGTTAAGGTTTTTTTGGAGATGGAAAACATTTCAAATTTGTATAGTTACAGAAACAGAAAAGCAAATCTAGTGGAACGATTTCAGAGGACGCTAAAGAAAAGAATATAAAAAAATTTTACTCAGAGTTAAACCAGAAAATGTGCTATTGTTTTAATGAAAGGTACTTGCTAAACACAATAACACTAATCCCGTATCAATAGAAAGGACACCGGTAAATATGACTTATCACACATAAATAGAGAAGACTGCTTGAAGCATCATAAAAATCACGTAGAAACAGAAAGGATTCCAATTAACCTAACATTACAGGCCTCAGGTTGATGCACAATAACACATATCATATTGTATAGTTACAGAATATTAATTTATTTATAGCTTGTTGGAAGGGTTTATATACCTACATGTTTTTACATGGTCTTTAGAGTACCTCGGTCAGAGCACACCTCACCACTGCTCTGTACCCTACATTGGCTACCAATTCGATACAGAATCAAAATCAAACACAAAATTTGTTCTCTGTGCTATGTTTCAATGACAGGCTCCAGTCCAACATACCTATCCAGCCTCACCCATGTGTATACACCAGCTAGATCCTTACGCTCTTCTTCTGATAATCGTATACTCATTGTTCTCAAGGTGAAAACAAAGTCATATGGACAACGTTCGTTTGCACACTAGGGCCCGGCGACGTGGAACGAATTGCCCATTAAAATTAGACACAAAGACACAGTGGTCCCTTTTAAGGGTGCTCTTAAGACTCACCTGTTTCGACTGCAGGGACAAACTTAGCGACCTAATCATGTTTTGTATCTTATATGTTTTCAGTATGTTTTTATGTTTTCTAATTTCATTGTTTTTGTCATTTGTTGTTCTGTAGTGTAGTCATATCATTATTGATGGGGTAAAGCGCTTAGAGCTTCATAAAATTAGGCGCTATACAAAGTCCTCATTATTATTATTATTATTATTATTATCATTATTATTATTATTATTATTATTATTATTATTATTATTATTATTATTATATCTACAAAGAAGCGTCCGGTTGACGCACAATAACACACATCATGTATCAATTGAGAAATCTGTGGTTGACGATTAATAACATTCATCACGTATCAATAAAAAGTACTCCAGTTGACGCACAATAACACACCCGTATCAATAGAGAGGTATCAAGTTGAAGCACAGTTACTCGTATTAATTATCAATGAAGTCGATTCCTGTTGACGTAAGCAAGAAAAAAACATTATGGCTGAGTCAGTTCCGTGACTGAAAGACATCAACCACGCATTGTTTTAAGAAAAAATCATCACAGTGTATAATTTAAATACATCTATAAGCATTTAGTTGGAAACAATTGCTACAAAATCAGCCTTCAGAAAAAAAATACACAATTAATGAACGTTATGAAGTTGGCAGAGACAATACAGAAGACGTTGGGGACTGCTGTAAAATCGACAGTATATTTAAGAACTTTACTTTTTTTTATCTTTAATATTAATTTATTATCCATTATACAGAATTTTCACATTTTCTTTTATTTCTTATATTTAGCCCTTCATATTTATAGCTTGATGGAATGGTTTATATACCTACATGTTTTTATACGATTCTTTATATTAACATTTTTAGAACTTTACTGGTAAACTGCAGTATGTGGTACTTGATGTGCTGACGTGCAGTTAAATACACACACACACACACACACACACACACACACACACACACACACACACACATCCATCCATCCATACATACATCCATACATACATACATACATGCATGCATACATTTGTAGATACACATATTTCGTACATGCAGTTATTCAGAACATGCACTTTACGTTTAACACAGTAACTGACTTTAAACAAAAGATATAAATGACAATAAACACTGCATATAAGGTAACATTATTGGTGACACACCCAGCAGTAAATGTTTCAAATGAAACTCATATAATCTGGTGCAGTAGATAAACGGAATACAAATTTTCAAGGATGAAAGGTTTGTATAAAAGAAACTAGTTTAATATGGTATTGCAATAGGGGAAATGCAAATATGAGATATGGAAATCAACAAATAATTGCACGTTAATATAAAAAGACATTACATATTAAAAGCGTACAGGTTTTCAATGATAAACGGACTTGAGAATAACATATAATGCAGCGCCATATGGAAACAAACCAAATTTACATAGTAATACATTTGGTATAATAACATATGTCTGTAACGAAATTGAATTTGGCGCTTTGAAAGATACCGATCGTATTCTGACATGAGGTTTTAACAGAATTAACTAAGTAGATGGCAACATCTAGCTGTCGAATTTCCAATATATATATATATATATATATATATATATATATATATATATATATATATATATATATATATATATATAAATATATAATATATATATATATATATATATATATATATATATATATATATATATATATATATATATATATATATATATATATATATATATATATATATATATATATAGCTAAAAGACAATGTCTGTAAATATCTGTGTCTGTAAATATCTGTGTCTGATGACGATAAATTCAAATAAATCAATAACAGCATAGATAGGAAATAATCTCATTTGATCAGCAACACTTTACAGATCTATTTTAGAGATCTGACTGCACAGTCGGTGGTGTCCTGCATATAAAAACAGGGTAGTTGTACAAAGTTGTTAATATGGCAGTTAACGAATTCTGATATCTGGTCAGATTTTGATGCTGTTTTGGGGTTTAATGCCATTTGTCATCTCAATAAATACAATATATGGGGACCGTTAGGAACCATGGACCTACTGAAGCTACCTGCAACTTTCTCTCACATTAATATTGACATAGTTCGCGGTTCAAACCCACGTCCACAGAAATGAGAGGCAGTATTCGGAAAAAGCGAGCCATTTTAACCACTCAACCACCCGCTTCCATATCTTAAGGTAACCGCTCCGGTGGCCTAGTGGTTAGATCGTCCGCCGCTGAAGCGGGAGGTCGTGGGTTCGATCCCCGGCCGAGTCATACCAAAGACTTACAAAAATGGTATTAACAACTGCCTCGCTTGGCGCTCAGCATTAAGAGGTTAGTGTTAGGACTGGTCGGCCTGGTGTCGGGATAATGTGACTGGGTGGGACATCATGCTACATGTCTGCGGCATGATGCTTCAGTGCTAGACATTGTAGTGATATGACTGAAAAATTGTTAAAGCTACTTTAAAAATCCTAATCAAACAAACAAACTTAATGAAAAGGTCACTATTGCCAGAGTGGATGGGTATACCGTAGTAAACAGATTACAAATGTTAGGTAGCGGGTGGAAACCTTAGGTTTTCGGGTAAGCTGGAAGTAGATATGTGATGGATCACTTTTGTTTTTTTTTACAATAACGCATGAGGCTTGTTTAATGTACTGGACGCCGTGTTTAAGGTGTTTTTGATAGCTTACCCCACTGCTGGCTGTTCCATATGGATAGAGGTGCCATTTGTGTTAGAGTTCCATTTACAGTCCCATTTATAGACAGTGATGTTCGTTTGGATATCAATTCCATGTAGGACTCATCATATTGCTCGTTACTATATGAGGCTGCTAGACTAAAAAATCTGGATCCCCTAAATATTTCCTTGGGATGTGCCACGGTGTTGTCATCTTTGTACATTAGCATTATCTGTACACGACTGGGATTTTCCGAGTCTGTTGACCAGTCTCCTTAACAGATGTTCATCGAATTCATCAGTTTTCATAATCTGTATGTGTACAGCTGGTCTCAGATCTGTATAGATAGATAACGGAACTCCTCTCTCAGTTCGTGTTTTGCTGCTCTGCGGTTAATATTCAAAGTATGGTCTTTGTCATTCAAATTGCTTTAGTTTAAATTGCATTTACATTATAACGTTATAATGGAACGTGGTGGAAAGATAAAACGTGTACATGATAACAGTGGTGTAATATATATATATATATATATATATATATATATATATATATATATACACATGAATATGATGGTGCACAGGTAAGTTAGCGCATTAGTGGTCACGATGCGCTTTATAAAAATAAGCGTATGAAATGTATCGTCAAAAAATTATAAATATAACTTAGGGCTATCAAAACCTTTTTAAAATCCCCTCAAATAAATTCTAGAAAGATAAATAAACCCTTCCAACTGCACGCCATCACAATAATGACCATGTGACGCTGATAACACGTAGATAAAGGCAAGACTCTAAAAGTGCTAATAAGATAATTGCATAACAAAAAGACATCGGAAGATAAACCCTCCAACTAAATCGAAATACAAAATACTACAAAATGAAACATAAAACACATCCCTCCTGATGAGGTATAAAATAGAGTAAGCAAGTACTTAAATGTTAGCTAATTATAACAACTGATGTAGTATAGTAGGTAACAAATGATAATAGTGAAGCGGGGTTTCAATATGTAAGAAAAATTAAAATACTTTGCCCGATGAGAAAATACAAAACATTGTACTTCTTTTCAGACGCGAAAGAATCCTCTTTTTTTATTATCTCACTGCATAAGTAGTACAATAGCTAAGTACCGTATCGGTTGACACGTGACTAAAATAATCTGGAAATATCGGCTAAAAGCTTCGTCAATATATATTGCCGATCGTTGACCAAATGCAAGCTTGAATAGATTTCCCATATGTACTATGTCAGCAGATCTTGTTGATGAGTCGGTAATTGTCTTAATAATGGTGTAATGCTTATTTATTTCGATTGACATCACGTTATTTATACACGAGACACGTAATCAGTATGTAATCAACTTTGCATTTGTGGCTAAATGGTATTCTCTAAAAGCTAACTACCGCTCCAGTGGCCTAGTGGTTAGATCGTTCGCCGCTGAAGCGGGAGGTCGTGGGTTCGATCCCCGGTCAAGTTATACCAAAGACTTACAAAAATGGTACTAACAGCTGCCTCGCTTGGCGCTCAGCAGTAAGAGGTTAGTGTTAGGACTGGTCGGCCTAGTGTCAGGATAATGTGACTGGGTGAGACATCATGCTACATGCCTGCGGCATGATGTCTCAGTGCTAGACATCACTATAAACTGCCTCACTTCAGACATCGTAGCGATATGACTGAAAAATTGTTAAAGTTACTTTAAAAATCCTAATCAAACAAACAAACCATAAGCTAACTGATATCAGGTTGTGGATTGTTAACTAAACAAAAATGGAATTATGAGCTTGAAAACTTCCTTCACGGTATATGGAGGACCAATAGCACGATGCAGACAAGCGTAAAATCAAATTTACTTACTTATGGTAGCAATATTGAAATAGCGTTATTGCTACAGTCAACATTTGATTATTTATCTAACGAAATTGAAAGGATACTGAGTCAGGAGACTGATCATTCTGATAGACTAGATCATTTATGCTCTTTGGTTATAAGATTTAATATTGTTATTCAACTTTGGTTACAATTTTCTTTCTTAACGGTGCAGCATGTTGCACTATTGGTGCAAGATGTGTTGATGGTTTATCTTTGCGATAAGCTAGATCATTTATGGTATTGCGTTGTAAGATACTGACATGTTATTGTCCTTGCATATTATTATTATAGGCTTCATATTTCCTACTCATTTATGGTATTGCGTTGTAAGATACTGACATGTTATTGTTCTTGCATATTATTATTATAGGCTTCATATTTCCTACTCATTTATGGTATTGCGTTGTAAGATACTGACATGTTATTGTTCTTGCATATTATTATTATAGGCTTCATATTTCCTACTTTCGAACCACTGGTTGTTGCCACACCTGCTCTGACGAAATTCGTCCAACTTCTGCCTTTTACCCATATATGTTCAAGACAATGAAATAAATTTTAACAAGATACTCAAGTCACCCGCAACATCATCTATCAAATAAAGAGTGTTGTTTGACTTTGTTGCATTTTTTTTATACATTCAACATCTTGTGACTTTAAAGGCTTTTATTTCGTGTACTGTTTTAACATTAATTTTTCAGTTGTACGTCATTATTTATTTAGCTCGATACCAGACGTGACAAATTTGTTATACGTACGTAATGAAATATAACCTCTAGAAAATAATCAATGCATCAACATGTTTCTTTTAAGTCACTTATTGAGTTCCATAATGGCCTAACATATTTGTCTTTGATTATTTCACAGGTGTTATATCAATTCATTTAGAACTTTGATGGTATCCTCTAGTTTCATTAGATATATAGTTAACCATCATGTGTATTCGTTCAAATTGTTCTTGGTTAGCCTCGGGGACATATTATTAGCATGCGAAGAATGAACTCCATAGCGTAGCCAACAACAACAACAACAACAACAACATCGGTTGTCAGTATTTCTAGGCGTGTTCGGGCCTATTTAATCTCTGTCCAGTCAGGTAACTCTTTAAAAGAGATATTGATGTAATATACTTGTCAATATTCGAGATATTGATGTAATATACTTGTCAATATTTGAGAGGATATCCATTTGGTAAATACATCTAGGTTACTGTATTTGTATGAGAAAATTTGAACGAATATTTTCGGATGGATACTGAACGACCTTTGGGTGTACAGCATCCATCTGATAAAATTAGTTTATATTTCCCCATGCAAATATAGTAATCGTTTTACTATATATTTGTTTTCTTATTCTATCTAAGGCTTAATTATAAAAAATACACTACAACAAAGTTATTGAGTTTTTATATACTTCAAAATAAATGCACAATAGTAAATTCAGCAATGCACAAAAACAATATTAATGTGCATATAGTATTGCCTAGCGACCTTCGAACATATCCACGCGCTCGACATCAGTTTCGAAAAGATTTGTCGTTCCGGTCTACTTAACATTGAAATTTTGAGACATATTGTGAAAGAATGCATTGTAACATCCTTTTCTAGTTGGTCTGGAATGAATAGATTTTTTTTAAAAATAGTATTATTTTGTTCATTGCTTTTTTATTTTTGTATAATTTTTTTTTTGTTGCGATTCTACTCAATTGTGCCGATTATGGACTGGATTTAGCTGTGTTAATTCCATACGAAACAAATGTAATTTGGGCACGGAGAGTCGTGTCTTGACTCATCTGAGTGTATATGGAATCATAATCTGGATAAATATGAACTCTTTTAATTGTAATTATGAAAAGTACGCTATGGAATATCACGTTCATTTCATTTTGAGTGCTGTAAAGAGAATGTTACTGCACTCGGAATGTAGCTGCGTTACGTATATCTGATTTAATTTATATTTGATCTGAGGTCTGCTTGTTAGTTGTTTTGGGTTTTTCTTTCTTCATTACATGCTACTGTAATGTAATTTTATTCACTGAAGATGACATTTTCCAGAAATTCAGTTTAGTTTTTCGAAAATCTAAATATAGAAACGTTGTGTCTAAGATGACCTATTTCCTGACCATGATTGAGAATCAAGTAAGCAACATTTCTTTATATTATTTATTCGTTATGTGGGAATGATAAGGGTGAAATCGAGGCTGTATTGAAATACGTGCCTCTATACTTGTATATAGTTTTGGTGAAGTAAACAACATTGTTTTATTCTTAGAATAGAAGGATTGGTGTTCGTCAGGGTCGTGTTAGGAATACGTGATAAAAGCAAGGTCACGTGACCATCATACGAGCATAAATTTGGCGTTTCAAGTTACGTTATATCCTTTGTTTTACAAAACTAATTTCAGTTTGGTATTTTACACCTGACGTCATTTTCTTTCGTTGTACCCAGTTTTTGAGTTAATTTTTCTTCAGATCAATTGGATTTTAAAAGATTAATTCGTTTCTCTGGAAATATTTGATATGCTCATACATAATTCATGGACAAAGACAGTTTATCAGAATTGTATTCGGACTTCCAACACCAGAGTCTTAATTCTTGTGTTTGTGCAAGGAAATTCATATACACACAGTACAGGATACATAATACGTCATCGACTTCATCTTTGTGTTTAGTTGGGACTCAAACATGATTCTTTAGAACATTTCATGACTAGGACTTTAAAATTTAATTCGCTGATTATTCTTGGATTAGTATTTATTTGATTCTTAAAACTTTAAGTTCGTTTTCCATTTTTACAATCTTTTTTAGGGAAATAAATTATTTGTTTAATTTTACAAAGCTTGTTGTTTTCACTTTTTCTGTGCTACTGTTTGCTAGAGCCTAAACGCGTAACATTTGAAATTACAGAACAATTTCGAAATGTGTAATCAAGCTTTAGAACACGTGACATAACTCATGTAATTCGAATTTGCAGAACCAAGAAAGTCGATTTTGAGAAAATGTGAGATGGAAAAATGTATTATTTTGTTTGCCACACTTATTACCAGCTAAAGAAGACAAGTGTAAGCCTTGTCATTAATAGTAGGACCCCCACTATGATGTTATGACGTGTACGACGTCTATCGATAGCATTGTATCAATAAAGTGGATGTGCAAAGCAGCTGAAGCGTGACGTTCCATTCAGCAAGCGTTAATAAGAATTCTTCATCGTCTTGGCTTATTGGCTCTGAGGTCATCACTTTTCTACCAATACCTTCAGTTGCATTTTGTTTTCCATGAATGTAGTTGCTGTTGTAGGGTTTAACGCCATGTTTCAGTACACGATAGGCTATACATGGCGACCAGTACTGGTGGAGGAAGAACCCGTTAAAACCCACCGAAACAACCACCGACCAAAGAGAAGCTACTGGCAAGCTTTCGCACATAACTCCTTTAGCCGAATGTTAGACTCGAACCCACGCAGAGAGAGTTGAGACAGCAGTGATCCGTAACGGAAGGCGCTTTAGACCACTAGGCCTCTTGGGGTCCCTCTATGAATGTAGTACTTTCACTTATAAAATGGTACGTCTCTGACAGATAGCCCTTACTTTCAGTAATCTTTTCTATACAATTATTTTATAAACCCCAGTTATCATAGTCTGAGCCAATAACGAAACGTTATTTCTCTATTCTCTTCAGTAATTGTTTAAATATACAGAACGGCACGTTTTATACTGTTTCTGTCACGTTTGTTGTTGGCATTGCGAATATCATTCGTTTGCTTGTTTGAACGTTTCATTATTACTCAGTAAACTCGTCCACTGTTCGTGTATCACCTCTGCTTTCAAACAGATGAAACACCCAAAACACAAATCTACTAAACTAAAATCTGAAGTGTCTACTACATAAGTGTACATGGTTTGTTTACAAAGTAGTTCCTAATACAATATACTATTTTAGGCACAAGTGTGGCGAACGTGCGTGCAATATCAAGATGTTCAGTATCGTAAAATACTGCACGATTATGACAATGTAAAGTTAATGGAGAGTACATAATAATGTCATGTTTTCTTCGAATTGAGTGACGAGCTTATCGAACAGAGCATGTACGTATCTCGAATTGAGTGACGAGCTTATCGAACAGAGCATGTACGTATCTCGAATTGAGTGACGAGCTTATCGAACAGAGCATGTACGTATCTCCAAATGAGTGACGAGCTTATCGAACAGAGCATTACGTATCTCGAATTGAGTGACGAGCTTATCGAACAGAGCATTACGTATCTCGAATTGAGTGACGAGCTTATCGAACAGAGCATGTACGTATCTCGAACTGAGTGACGAGCCTATCGAACAGAGCATGTACGTATCTCGAACTGAGTGACGAGCTTATCGAACAGAGCATGTACGTATCTCGAATTGAGTGACGAGCTTATCGAACAGAGCATGTACGTATCTCGAATTGAGTGACGAGCTTATCGAACAGAGCATGTACTATTTCGAACTGAGTGACGAGCTTATCGAACAGAGCATGTACGTATCTCGAATTGAGTGACGAGCTTATCGAACAGAGCATGTACGTATCTCGAATTGAGTGACGAGCTTATCGAACAGAGCATGTACTATCTCGAACTGAGTGACGAGCTTATCGAACAGAGCATGTACGTATCTCGAATTGAGTGACGAGCTTATCGAACAGAGCATTACATATCTCGAATTGAGTGACGAGCTTATCGAACAGAGCATTACGTATCTCGAATTGAGTGACGAGCTTATCGAACAGAGCATGTACGTATCTCGAATTGAGTGACGAGCTTATCGAACAGAGCATGTACGTATCTCGAATTGAGTGACGAGCTTATCGAACAGAGCATGTAGTATCTCGAATTGAGTGACGAGCTTATCGAACAGAGCATGTACTATCTCGAATTGAGTGACGAGCTTATCGAACAGAGCATGTACTATCTCGAATTGAGTGACGAGCTTATCGAACAGAGCATGTACTATCTCGAATTGAGTGACGAGCTTATCGAACAGAGCATGTACGTATCTCGAGTTTGTTTATGAAACCGCAAAAACTTGATAAATTAAACATTAGACCTTTTTTATACTCTGTATCTCAAATATTTAAGTTGCATAAGCCTCACCGTGAAAACAAATTGTATTATTATAGAGTTAATATTTTTCATTGTAAAGTTTTAAAAAAAAACATTGAAGGTATTTACTCTTATGGAAATCAAACAAAATTCTCTGACCGTCATTTTCGATGAATGTTTTTGTGTTATAAACGCTAATAATTGGCGAAATCTCATTTGTGTTTTCTTTTCTCATTCACATGCTGTAATCTGACTTATATTTGCTTGAATTCTAATTTAGATCTTTTTCTCATTAGTTCTGCATAATGGCTTTGCTGTTGTTATCATTACTGAGAGCTATAAGGTAATTATTTTCATTGCCAGTCGTTACTGGTTATCGGAATAAACCTATAAAGGCCCCAAAGAAAAGAGCCTTCATTTGTTTTAATCTGACACTGCATGTGTTTGTTTATCATTTTATTCTCTTTATACATTTATACACTGACGTCAGCAGAGTATCATAAATAACAAAATATCTTGGACACGTCTCACGTGACGCATTAAACAGCCGTCTTTGTTAAATACACCATCGGCAAGATTCAAACTGTAATAAATCGAGGATATATATTTCGTGTTTAATGTTGTTAGAAATAAAAATGTGAAACGTTTATAAGTCTACCACCTCAAATGAAACCTAGCACATTTACATCATTGTTATTTTAATTTTAAGGTGACATTTGTTTTCGCTTCAGTAACTGAATATGTTGCAAAGTCCTTTTAATAAGTTTTTATTTCACTACAAACACAACGTTTTTCGCATGAAACACAATTGCAAAGTTAAACTATACAAAAACGTAAATAACTGCTTAAAGCTTAAGAAAAAAGCATTTATAATACAAACATTAAGTAAATTGCATCGATATATCAATGTAATAAATTTGGAGTATGCGCATTTCACTGGGCCCCGTATAAAAGCATTCTTAGATTTGTGTGATTACAGGAAGCTTTTAGGGACCAGGGGAACTGTAGGAGACAGAGGGAATTACCCCAGTGCAGTTGGTCAGAGTCTCTGGGAGACAAATAAAATGAAGAACGGATGCAGAAGTTAGACGGACTGGAGGGAATCGGATTACCAGTCCAGAAAGTTCATACAGAGGAGTAGGAACACTTGACAGGAATAACATATATCACACTAAGTCAGATGATGAAAGAGGCTGTCACTTGGTTGAGTGAAAGATGAGTGATAGGGTTTTAATTTGAATTTCTGACTATCATTGAATGATATTAAATTGTTGTCATCTGATTTTCACATTTTGTGTATTCATTAAGTTAACTGTCCGCACCATAGTCCTACATGTGAGACATAGCACATGTTGATTTTGTTTCAGTACTGTGTCTTACGATCCGAATAACGGCCTTGTGTAGTCTGTTCCGACATCGTTGACATCGGAACGAGTAGTCAAAGTTTCAGGAATATCGCACATACTTGGCAACCTATATCGACACTCTTCCACTAATGTATGTTTAAAATTTATATACTTAATGTACTGTCTTTATCCTGGTGGAATCAATATCCGACAAACGGACGTATTTTCTTGCTTAGTTGAAATACATTTGAATTTGTTAAAATGCGACAGTAGTCGAGGTATGCCGAAGTATGTTCAAGAAGATTCCGATCGGAAAATGTTTCTTGAACGAAACGAAACGTTGTTGCTGTTCCAATACTTAATACTTTGATACTTTCGTTTCGTTAAACTAAAACGGTCTTGTTGAAACCTACTTCGGCATTCCTCGACCACCATTGCATTGCAACAAATTGAAATGTGTGTCAAAGAAATATAAAAATGCGTTCATTTGCTAATATCAGATTTTTTAGTCGATCACTAATCATGAAAATTTCACCTCTTATTCTCCTGTCAGTAGAGTTCAAAACACACTACACAGCGCTATTCGTTAGGCAGTAAGACTCTGACGCCCAAAACAAATATCAGCGTCAGGTCTTACATGTAGGACTATCCGCACCCCTGACTGGGGGTTCAGAGCTGTCCATCTCTCTTTCACTACTTCAGTTTCTGACAAAACGAGCCAGAATGTTTTTTTTGTTGTTGTAATAATTTAAATAATATTGGGAGCAGCCCACCCCAACCAAATAAAGGGAAATATTTACAGTACAATACCGAAATTCGACCCCCGGTCCTTGAGTAAGCGGCAGCCATTGCTTTGCCTGTATGCACAAGTCCGTATTCCATCACGAATAAGCATACATCACCAAAATGTGATGCTGTAATGTCGGTATCATATGTATATATGTTGTATGTAGGTAGCAGACACACTATATTCCTTGATTTCCTTTATAGGAATCCGGAATAGATGTGTAGATAAGATGAAAATTACTAGGTCATAATGCGAGTCTGTCTGTTGTGTGTCTGTTGTACATGTGTCTTTGAAATAACCTATAATTTTATCAGAATATAAATCATTTTGATATTTCAAAGTTCTAAATGAGATTTGTAAAAAGCTATCTTCTACAACTTGTATACAGGATATTTTTAAATTTCGTCTTCTATTTTTGTTAGGACATAAACAACAGTATCATTAATTATAGCGCGCATTGTAGAATTATCTTGACTTTAAGTTTGTGACAATCGAGTCTTACAGTACACGGAATTACTGGTATCTGTGTGTATTGTTATATTGCCTTGACCTCCAGGTGGTGACATCTACCGGTAGCTTACAGTACACGATGATGATTTTTCGATTGATGTTATATGCACAATTATGGTAACTTGATGATCCAATATGCTCCATTAAGTGTCCGGTTTACTTTATTAATAGCTATTTTGACCTGAATCGACTTTATCAAGTAAGATTGTATTAAACTTTTACGTCATTACGTTCTCTAATTTACTGAGATTAAGAGACAATGCGTCTCGAATATCAGCAATTGGTTAACATATGAGACAAGATGTGATATTGTCTTTATAACTCTTCGCATTTCATGGTGTTGATAACATCACGTTCAAATGCTTTCATTTCTTGTTTTCGGTGTAAGCTGAGTTGCTCAGTATGGTTTTATGTTTTATTGACTTTCTGCACTTGATGGTTGCTTTTGCCAAGACCTTGAAAAAATGGAGCATGTTTTACGTTTTTATGTTTCTTTATCAGACCATTAAATAACAAATTTATAGATGGTAAAAAAACGCAATTAAAAACACCCAAAACAAAACAGGTATTTCAATTACTGACGAGCCTCGTCAATCCGGACACCTTCGTTCCCAGTGAATATATCAGCTGTGCATACACTTAGAGCTGTACTTCAGTTGTATCATTATGAAGCACAACTGAAATTCTTCCGTTTCTTATGTAAGATTGCTGATGCTTGAAGCATGTGCTGTCTGCGGCTCCTCTACACGCGCCAATGATGCGGCAGTGATGGCGAACTCTTTCATTGGAAGAGCTTAAAGTTCCTTGCCAGATACAGAAATGACTCGCCGCGGAAAACTGACGAATGTTATCACAAGCTATAATCATGTCTGCGGGCTAAGATTGACCTTTGAATTTGCCCGCCACATCTGAACAGTTTAGCAAAACCCACATAGGTATCGTTCATCATTCTGAGTCGCGTTTGATTGAACTGAGACGTGTGCAGGATCGTAACGCTTTAAACGTACGCGCAAATAACATAGAGAAGTTTCATTTTCCGTTCAACAGCGGTAAATGTCGAAATATTCTTACTAGGTTACGGTATGATCGTACGCTGTGGTTTCTCGCTGATTACGCAACAATAGAAGTCAGGGTCGTAAAGTAACTGTTGCCTGCTGAATACATATAGGCAGCATCGACATGGAAACTTTCTTCCATGGTGTTTGCTGTGCCAGCAAACCATTCGAAAAAGATCATTTATCCACACATATTGATAGTGTCAATTTGTTTAATTAATTGAATGTTTATTTAATTTAATTTATATAATTTATTTCCGTAGAATACAAAATGAAAATTAAAAAATAACTTACAGTATTGTGAATCAAATCCCAAGTAGTTCTATCAGTTCTATCAAAAGTCCAAATATATGAAGTTCGAATTGAATTCCAGTGGTATTCCAAATAAATTCCAATATTGAATGTGTTGATGTGCCTTCTGTCTCGAACATGATAATATGTCACTGGCTTGGAATGTGGCGATGTGTTAACAGTCTTTTGATGTATCACAATAACATGATCCAAAAATGTCCTTGTCTGAATTCACAATACTTCCACATTAATGTTTTAGTCCGAGAATATTATTGAGCACTTTGTAATTCGAGTGAATAATAATTTGAATAAATAAATCATTCGCCGAAATAAACAACTGAACACAACGATAAGACTTATTATACTTCAAGCAAGAATGAGCAACTTTTCAAGTAAATAATATTATATAATAAGTTTTAAAAATAACATTATATAACAAGTTTTAAAAACAACATTATATAATAAGTTTTAAAAACAACATTATATAATAAGTTTTAAAAACAACATTATAAAATAAGTTTTAAAAACAACATTATGCAACAAGTTTTAAAAACAACATTATATAACAAGGTTTAAAAACATTATATAACAAGTTTTAAAAACAACATTATATAACAAGTTTTAAAAACAACATTATATAAGTTTTAAAAGCAACATTATATAATAAGTTTTAAAAACAGCATTATATAATAAGTTTTAAAAACAACATTATATAACAAGTTTTAAAAACAACATTATATAATAAGTTTTAAAAACAAAAATTAATACAACCAAGATGAAGGCCAGTCTTACGGACTCAAAGTCGTCAACATGTTTAGGAATTTCCAAGTGAGAAACTAATATATTACATTCAGAAAGAAGTAAACATGTACACCATTAACATTACGCTGACAAAGGTCAGTTTATATATAATAAATATACACGAGATGAAAATAAAGTTGTGTTTTTATACGCTTTGATATTTCTTTCTAAAAGTGCGTATAAGGTGAGAAGTAGTGTGTAAAGTTTTGAGTGTATGTGTGTTGTATTTCTTTCTTAAAAAGGACAAGAACTAATTAAAAGGAGCAAGGAGGAATAAAAGCCTGTTCTGAGTAAAGACAAGTTATCTTTTTACGCCGTTTGCTTGAATGTGCCTATTATGAGACAGTATATATTATATGTATGGGTTCCTCCATTTTCATGTTGTGGCGGTGTATGATTAACTTTGCCCTTGTATTGCCTGAACTCTTCAAGACCTATATATCTTGCCCCACAGCATAGCTCTGTAATGTCATCACTCCGAACATTGTATGGGTCAAATTTTCCTGTCCTTTATTTACTTTGTACTTATCGGTATTAAGACTGTGTGAATTCCCTTTTGTTATTGTTATTGTATGTTATCAAATTGGCAAAGGATTGCGTATTTGTATCGGTTGTCCTTTCAATCTTATAGCTCGATCCTCGTTAAATTTCCTTGACTTATTAATATTCTGTATAATAATTAAATCAGCAGCGTTTTAACTAAAATATATTAGTTTTAAGTAACTGAAATATACTAGATCCTATTTATTTCATTTTCAGCCAGTACATGTATATCTAATATCTTCTTGGTAGTCTCTCGAGTCGAGGAAGACAAGTTGTGCACTTTCCTTCAACGGTGGGAATGATAGGTGCACAACATAACCTGTGCGTAAAGGAGATTAAAGTGAAACAGCCTTTACACAGAGACAGCCTCACTCTCTCGGCCTTGGTAGTTAATATCTATTAATAGTATATCTAATATACATCACTCGCAATTAACATAAATATAGGTATCTCTTTTAATTTTAATTAGTTTTCTAAACCTTTATCTAAATGAGTATTTTTCCATGACTGGTCCAGTTATATTTAGATCCAACTCCGCAGTTGCTCCTTCAATATCCAACTCTTCTTCAGTTTAAAAAAAATATGTTGGATCTTTTTTCAGTAGCTTCGAATTTTGAATTTGTAAGATATTTTTTGAGTGTTTACAGCTATTCACTGTAAGACAACGCTTAAAGCAGGGCCGGTGATTGATATCCATTGTGTGCCACATCAATCATTTTCTCTATCATTAGGAATAATTGCATCCCTTTTGATTATCAAAGGCTGGTCATAAATAACTATACAAAGTTTCTTTGTTATACTAGTATTTTGTTTATCATGGCTGTAGTAGGCATTTCTAATCAGGAACCCTATATGTGTATTATTGTGTGCCTACACATGGTATGTCCTGTTAGAACTTGTACAACCTTGCCCATTAGGTAAATTGATACAATATGAATGAATTTTTTGTTTTCCTTGAGAATCGTCCTTGTCTTTGGTTTTGAATAACTGAATTCTCGATATGTTATGCCCTTTTGATTCTAAGCCATTCAAAATAGATGCACTTCTCCATTGTTCTTCTTTTTGACGAGCAATTATTTTGATTGTTTGTGCTCCTTCCTTTATTTTCGCGACTACAATGTGACGCCTAATTTCTTCTCTATTTGGGTCTTAAAGTATGTATTACTTTTGTTTGGGAATTTTTTTTTAAAAATTGGGTCGTCTCTATTATGAAAGTCGACTGTATTATCTTTCCTAAATAGAGTTATTAAAAGAAAAACGTATCGTAAAATGAAGCAATGTGTTAAAAACAATAAATGATAAGGAGGTATATAATAGTGTCACAGTGCAATGAATAATGAACTGGTACAATTATGTGCGATGTGTAGTGGATGTACGATGGACGAAAATCAGGTTGTTTGACCTTTTGCACTTAATATTCTTCATAATACAATTCTCCATTGGTTCAGTGTTTCACACCCAGAATTCTCTCTCTCTCTCTCTCTCTCTCTCTCTCTCTCTGGACTGGCATGATAAATGATGCAGGTTTGAATCCTACTATCGGGTAATCTCGGGTTACAACCTTAGGTAATGCACTTTACTACAATTGTCTCGCCACGAAATAGAACACTTGTTACTAAACTACCAAAACCATCATAACAACTATGCAATGAAAGTCAACTGTATTGAATTATACGATTGGATAACCTCGGCTTGGTTACAACTGTGTATCCTTACGTAATGTACTTCACTACAATTGTCTCGCCACGAAATAGCACACTTGTTACTAAACTAAACGAAACCAACCGAAACCATCATAACAACTATGCAATCAAAGTCAACTGGATTGTATGATTGAATAAAAACATGACAATTTCCTTTTAACTGACATGTTTCATCAACAACTGCTTTGTTTTTTTGTCAGCATTTTACGTTATGTTGTGATACAGAACATGTTGACTTTAACGGAAAATATATATATATATATATATATATATATATATATATATATATATATATACATACAACTGCCCTCGTACATAAATACATTTTCCCTTACACTATAGGAGCTAGTTTACCTGCATCCATATGACAATAAGATGGGTCTGAGATCGCTCACACATCCTGACATAAATCGAAATGGGTTTACATTATAGTGACAATACAAAACATAAATATTGGACAATATAAGTGAAATCATTTGTAGATAACTAAATTCGAGCTCGTTTTTGATACCTGCTGTGCGGTGGTAGCTCCGTTGGCAGTAAGTATGAATCATAACTCATGGGTCACGAGTTCGATACCTGCCCAGGCCTGGTTGGGTTGGCTGCCTTGGGATGTGGTAACGAAAAAAGCATTTGGTCGCATTTCCTCGGAATGATACAACCAACAATGCACTAAAAGTGCCATTAAAACGTTGACCAACCAACCTTAAGTCAGACTAAGGAATACCAAAGTGGGAATGCCGCTTGCATGTACTCGGTCTTGTTAATTTACAAGTTGATAGTGTATTTTTATATCATTCAATTTTGTTTTACAATTCACTAAAAGCAGCTAGTGCTAAACTACTTTCTGTTAACTTTGGTACAATTCTGTGAAGCATTTTTTTCCCTCCAGCAATGTCTTATGACAGATTAGCATAATTTTGTAAAAATAAATAAATTTAAGTTTCTATGCATTCAGTCATATTTGATCAACGTATGCAAACCAGTTTTTTTTTTAAAGAAGTTAGCGGAAATTAATTTTTTAAAAATATTTTTGGTAAAGACATCCATATTGATTGCAGATTGGCATTAAATGTATAAAAATAAAATGTTGCATTACCATACCTCCATTCAAAAGCTGGTCAAATTATTTTTAAGATGTTTTGATAAAAAGTTGGTTATAGGTTTTCTACTTAATGTAACATTGGTTATATCTGACGATAAATCAACAATCTGTATTTGAACAGCCATTCAGGGTAACTATTCTTTTAAAACGAAAACATTTCTAAGCCGGGTTTTTCACTGAGTGAAATTGAATTTTTCCACTTTTTGGTTTATAAATGTGCATTTTTAAAATCAAAAACCGTTTTTATTTTGAGACTCTTTCATAGCATATGAATTAGACATATGACTATGCACTAAAACACAATGTGGTGTTACATGCAAATGGTGTCATACCGAGAGAATCAGACATCTATGTGAGCATGGCTTAAAGTCCATTGTTTCAACTATTTCCAAGCATCTCGCAACAACAGTTGATGTCAACGGAAGGGTTCTTAAAGTACAAACACCATAATATGTTTTCCTAATCATCTAATGACCACGCATCACGAAACTCTACTTTCATACTTGCATGGTTTTGGTATGATTCCTCAGGCCGCTTTACCAAGCCGAATATTAGTACTTCACGCCATGTAGTACACAATATTCCCCAAATACAAAGAATTATTCCTACCTCAAATTACATAATACACATATAAAAATATCCAGAAAATATTCCCTGTATTAAAAAAAATCGGGGTGGGTGGTTTGGTGCCATTTAACGAAACTATTCCATGCCGTCATACAGTCTTGTGAATACTGTATAATATGAAGAATGTTCATAGAAACTGGCTAATTAATCGTGTTGAAAAATATCGTCTAAACACCGAATCCCCATAATCAACAAATAATCTCTAAAATCTAACAATTCTAAAAGTTTTTTTTAATGGTTTAACGCCATTTTTAAGTACAATATAGGCTATACATGGCGGCCAGTATTAATGGTGGAGGAAGAACCCGGAAAACCCCCCGAAAGAACCCACCGACCCACGAGAAGCTACTGGCAAGATTTCTCACATAACTACATTAGCCGAATCTTGGACTCGAACCTACGCAGACAGAGGTGAGATGGCAGTGATCCGTAACGGACAGCGCTTTAGACCACTCGGCCACCAATAATTCTAAAAGAGAGACGTGTCCTGGTTTTATTTCAGAACCACTAGAAACAAGTACGAGTATTGAAAGTCATACAAAATGGCATATAACTCGCATGTAACTTAATTCAGAACCACTAGAAACAAGTACGAGTATTGAAAGTCATACAAAATGGCATATAACTCGCATGTAACTTAATTCAGAACCACTAGAAACAAGTACGAGTATTGAAAGTCATACAAAATGGCATATACCTCGCATGTAACTTAATTCAGAACCACTAGAAACAAGTACGAGTATTGAAAGTCATACAAAATGGCATATAACTCGCATGTAACTTAATTCAGAACCACTAGAAACAAGTACGAGTATTGAAAGTCATACAAAATGGCATATAACTCGCATGTAACTTAATTTGCAAAAGAAAAATGTTACCCATACTCCGCTTAACTGCATATGTTAATTAGGACGAAATCAATACAAGGCAAAGTGAACTTTGCTTTTTGGGCATGCTTAGAGTGAAAAGACAAGTTACGGATGGATTTTCTGTCCAGAATCACCACATAGCGTGGGTCCTGTATGTATCTGGATCGATAACGTGTATTCTCGAAAAGTTGACAAGCGAGCAGACATATACTACATGTTCATAGTGCCGAATATGTGCTCCTTCCTTGATTAAAAAAAAATGGCTGGATGTTTTGATAGTTGACAATAATAATAATAATAATAATAATAATAATAATAATAATGACCTATACACACATTTTGTGCTATGATATAAATTCAAAACAGGCTGAGATTCATTTGAAAAGCTATGCTTGGAGCCACTTGTCTAGTGGAAACACTAAACGACTCTTTCAATTACTGTACTTCTAACGAACCCAATTTATTTTCTTCTTGACATTCTCTCACGCGTTTTGCATTTAAAATAAAATATACATTTGTACAGAATTCATCATTCTAGTTTGCTGTTGTGTCGGCTTGTTGTTCTTCTTGTTTTGTAGGTTTTAATGCCAGTATTAACGATGGAGGAAAAAACCAGGAAAACCCCCGGAAAGAACCACCGACCAACGAGAAGCTACTTGCAAGCTTTCTCTCATACACACTTTAGCCAAATCTGAGACTTGAACCCACGCAGATAGTGGTGAGATGGCAGTGATCCGTAACAGAGAGTGCTTTAGACCACTCTGGGCCCCACCAAGTGTCGGCTTGGTAAATATGCTCAAAGATTCCCTTATTACATAATTCTGCTTTAATTTGATGTGAAATTATTGATCGTTGAGTAGCACCAAACCAAAAAATTTAATGCAGCCTATATTTATATAGTGTTAAATGAATAAACAGATTACCATGTTTCCTGTTAAAAGCTTGTTTAAAAAATAGCTATTTTTATGCAAGAAACACAGCTACTACTTTTGATACTTAGGATGGCAACATTTCTACAAAACAAAAAACAAAAACAAATGCATATAAATAATTTTGGTTTACACTATACACAAACCTTCATAATATTAAGCATCAGAGTAAAATTCATTGCAAAGTAAAGACTGGGTAGGCAATTATTACTTTTTTCTGTAAAGCTTAACACTGTGTTTCCAACTTAGTAATATAAGATTTATTACAATACATTCTTACATTTATTACAATACATTCTTACATTTATTACAATAAATTCTTTGCATATCAAAAGAAGAACTGTGGAAGAAAAGCTTCATGATGTTTTATCTCTTACACTTGATACACTCACACATCCCAGCCAAGGTGATTAATTTTGATGTTAGTCTGGTTTACATAACTTTTACTTCAGGAAACAAAACTGATACAGATATGGTGCAGACCAATCCAAACACCTGTGCACTTGGACTGACTAAACGAATTTGTTCAGGGCAAGCACTCAGATGATCCATAGAGCAAACGTTTATCAACTGACTGAAGAGTTATGCATCCTCCCAAAAATGTGGTAAGAACAAAACACATATCGATAATGTTATGACCGAAATACACATCTGACCAAGTGGCATCTCAAAATGCCTGTTTATTTTCCTCATCTTTAAACAGCTTCAGCAAATATCAAGAGCTTTCACTGGCAAGCCAATTATTTCTCCTGACTTATCTTCAATGATAATATGCTGTGGACAAACTTATCCTCAATGATAATATACTGTGGACAAACATAATTGTCTTCTGTTCAACAGTTCTTGTTTTATAGAAAGGTGTTTGTGTTTCTATTAATGCATGCAATATTTGACATTTTTTTGACATCATTTATTTTAAAAATGCAAAGACCATCAAGCCATTCATTCTTTCTCCAAATCTGCTTGAACATGGTCCAATGGTATTTCAAAACAAAACGAAAATAGCAATTCTTTATGGATGTGTGGCACATGATGACCCTGGACTTCGGGCCACATCATAAAGCTCACTTGTTCTTATAGCCAGATAAGGTAAAAACAGATATTAATGAACTTCTTCTAAAATCAATGGCATACACAAATAGACATAAATACAATTACAGTTATAAGTTCTTATCATTTCGGAAATGCAACATGTCACAAAACTATTATGAATTTGCATGCATCAATAACAATCTTTAATGCTGTAATGAAGATGAAGATTGTGTGGATGAAAATGTTAAACAAATTGCAGCAAAATACCAAAAGACCAGGAAAGTGAGAATGATGATGACACAACAGAGCCTCGATGCAGGACTAACCAAGATGCCAGAAAAATGATTGCTTAATTATGACACTACTTCATGCATGAAAGCAACCCAATATCTGCACATGATACATGCACTGATTTCCTTCAGCTACAGTCAATTAAGGGAATACGGCAGAGGACACTCAATAAATTTGTTAAATACCATTAACTGTTAAGAACATTAAATTGAAATTGTTTTAGCTTAAAGAATTTTCTCTGACCTATACCATTTTTCCAGAATTAATTAACATTACATGCATTACAGTGTCTTTGTTGCTCGGTAAATGATAGTTTGTGCTTTGTTTTATACATTTTTATACAGTACATGTACAGTATATATTTATCTTTGTGTACTTACTTCACATAATTAGGGCAGTCGCTTAATTGGGCCAAATTGTTCTGGTCCCGATGTGTCCCAACTGACCAGAATCCACTGTACTTTGATGTTAATGTACACTGAGATATGTTCTGGACAAGTAGCAATGGTGTTCCATGTGCTTGTATGTTAAGGTACACTGAGATATGTTCTGGACAAGTAGCAATGGTGTTCCATGTGCTTGTATGTTAAGGTACACTGAGATATGTTCTGGACAATTATCAATGGTGTTCCATGTGCTTGTATGTTAAGGTACACTGAGATATGTTCTGGACAAGTAGCAATGGTGTTCCATGTGCTTGTATGTTAAGGTACACTGAGATATGTTCTAGACAAGTATCAATGGTGTTCCATGTGCTTGTATGTTACGGTACACTGAGATATGTTCTGGACAAGTAGCAATGGTGTTCCATGTGCTTGTATGTTACGGTACACTGAGATATGTTCTGGACAAGTAGCAATGGTGTTCCATGTGCTTGTATGTTACGGTACACTGAGATATGTTCTGGACAAGTAGCAATGGTGTTCCATGTGCTTGTATGTTACGGTACACTGAGATATGTTCTGGACAAGTAGCAATGGTGTTCCATGTTCTTTGATGATGTGGCATGCTGTGATATGTTTTGACATTTTTTCAATGAGCAAAGTTTTAAATATATCTCAGAATTAAAAAACAAATTATGCCCAAATCTATGTTAATAAGTGACAAAAAAAAAACTTATTTTCTTCTTTCTGTAACTTTTACAAATTTTAATATTTTAAATTTAATAAGCTTACATCTCGTGACTCACCTCCAACTGTTTTTAACACTATAAGCACTTTAAATATTTAGAATACAGATACTGACAACAGTGGCTTTATTACACAAAAATACATATCTGTACATTGTTCAAGACAAAATTATCGATGCCATTAAGTATATACATTCATGCACAGGATGAAAAATATCACAGATAAGTAAAGAATAAATTAACTAAAACCAGAAATAATTATTGATTCATTTTTGTAATGCCAAATTTATAAAATGTAAAAAATGCTAAAAGCTCTTAATGATTTAAAATGCAAGTTTCCTAAAATGTGAATCTTTGTTGTGGACAAATAAAGACTAGTAGAAAACGTATACTCCATATATTGTTTTTGACAATATACATAAACAGAAGAATTTACAAGAAATCTACATTATTTAGAGCTTTAATTACTTAATCCCAAGTTTCAATCCTTAATACTTCCTTCTCTTACAAAAGAATTGTCCAAACTGAAAGCAGTGATAATTCCTCTGACACATCATGTGGATGTTCAGATATCCTTAGCAAATAAAGAAACCACAATACTAAAACTGGACATTAATTAAAAACCACAAAAACTATTTTTAAAAGGGAAATTTTACTTGTAAATTATGTATCACTGATAAAAATACTTACCTGATCACATTACATTACTTTAGGATAACTTTCTCTTCTACCTCCAAATACAGCCCACCCTAATGATGACATGTCTTTCTAAGTATTATGTAGACAAAGGGAAGTGACTCATACAGGTCACCTCTCAACTCTTACATGATAACTCCCTTTCTAACCATTTGGTGTTTCCCACAATACATGAATGTAACCAGTTCTTTTACTTAAGTGAAAACTTAAAGATTATTTGAAATGCAATCAGATAAGGATCACCCAATGTTTTTCCAAGTATGACTGGTCCAAATCGGATGAAAAGGAAAAGGTCGGATGCTTCAGGTGGTTTGCCACAGGGTATGGGAGAGACTGTAACAAATTACTGACAGAAAGACTGTGAGGCCTGTTCCTCTCTCTCTACTCCTTTCTTGCATGCAAAAAAAAGGACTTTCTATGACAGTCTATTATTCACTTGGGCAGGAGAAGAAAAAAAAGAACAAAACTGCTATTGCTGAGAATCACCACTGAGAATTTTCTGGTGACAATTGTCACTTCTCTTGTTCTTTCCCAAATGACACGTTTCATTGATGGACAAGTGAGGTAGAAAGTGATAGGAAATTAGCTGAAAGTAAAAAGGAACTCTTGTGCCTCATGCTTTCTCACTTCCTCAATCTGAAGTGGAGAAAATATGGCAATGATCTTTAGCGGCCTTTTTGGTTAGATGACAGAAAGGAGGAAGTCAACTCAACATTCTTCACTAACTCGGACATCTCGTTAAAGACCTGTCTATCAATATCAAGATTAGATATGTGTGGATAAAATAGATGACTTTTTACCGGTGGTGTGATAAAGTTGCAGGTAACTTACTCACCTCCATGATGCCCAGTAATGTTTTTAACCTCTAAAAATGCATGGCAAGATGTGGAATAACAAACTCTCATCATCATTTACATCCACCAAGGCAATGACCTTGCAGGTACAACTGATCTGCTTTTCACTGCCATGATCTAAATTCCATCTGTCACAAATGTCAGATTGGCATATTCCAGCTTTTCTATTTCATCAACGTGGGGAGTGTACACCTCTTCAACACTCCAAGTCCTAGGGTAGAGCTTTCCATATGATAACAGAGTGAAACTGGATGCTACAGATCGAAATGACATTTGATTAATTGCAAACTGTATGATTACTGCAAAACTATAGATTTTTGGGAAACAAGGATGTTATATTATCCATTCTTACTCATTATACAAATGCAATAAAAAAAAAACTGACTGAATTTATATACAGGATTCCTGAAGGTCCATATTTACAGCATTAAACAAGAAATGAAAACCTGGTTATATTCAGGGATAACAGAATCCATATAGAGTGGGTAGAAAGGGAGTTAAGCTGTAAGAGTTGTTTCTCTTTGCATATACATACTACATAGACAGAAAGTAATTTCTGCAATTCTGGAATTCAGAAGTAGCAGAGAAAGTTGTCCTAATGTAATGAGATTATCTATTGTATTTAATGGAGAAAGTACTGTCATAACAGAAACAACAACAGACGGGAAAATCAATCTTCATTATGTAAGTCCATAAACAGCAGTGTTATTATGTAGGTATTTGACATCATATTTAACTCCATCTATGAACAACACCGCTACACCTTGGATATCAATGAAACGTTATTTTATATACATTATTGAACAATTTGATAACTTTTTATAGTTATCATTTCCATTTCTGGGATGAGATCTGATGATAATTTATATATATATATATATATATTCTTGTATATGAAGCCTAATACATTGAATCACTTTACATTGAATCACTTAACACTTACTTTTGGGGTATCAATTTTCATGGGTAAGTTTGATCATGAATTCAAAGTCATAATAAAATATGAACCAGCTGAATTTCACCTCTCTGCACACTTCATGCAGTTAAAAGACATCATCTGTTTTTTTTTTATAACAAGTTTTGTTTAAATAACAATGCCATCTACAGTGCCTGGAAATATAATTGGAGTCACATAAATTTATCATGCCATATTTAATCATTTCATGAAAGCTCCGTACCAATGATTTTGAAGAATAGTCTGTCATGCTTTAATTCATTTGCAACTATTCACTAAAACTTGATGGAACAAAAATCAAAACATATGAGAAATGGAGAAATACTAATCTTGAATAAAATAAATTGTCATGCACTGTGCCTCATTGGAAGCACATGTGTCCTTGAATAATGTTAGCCCTATTTATCCATGAAAATATCCACTTATGAATGATGTTAGCCCCTATTTATCTATGAAAATATCCACTTATGAATAATGTTAGCCCCTATTTATCCATGAAAATATCCACTTATGAATGATGTTAGCCCCTATTTATCCATGAAAATATCCACTTATGAATAATGTTAGCCCCTATTTATCCAAGAAAATATCCACTTATGAATAATGTTAGCCCCTATTTATCCATGAAAATATCCACTTATGAATAATGTTAGCCCCTATTTATCCAAGAAAATATCCACTTATGAAGTGTTAGCCCCTATTTATCCATGAAAATATCCACTTATGAATGATGTTAGCCCATATTTATCCAAGAAAATATCCACTTATGAAGTGTTAGCCCCTATTTATCCATGAAAATATCCACTTATGAATAATGTTAGCCCCATATTTAACCATGAAAATATCTACTTATGAATAATGTTAGCACCATATTTAACCATGAAAATATCCACTTATGGATTAATGAAGCACTGTATTATTCACTCCCAGACACTTATGGATAATGAAGCACTGTACTATTCACTCCTAGACACTTATGGATAATGAAGCACTGTACTATTCACTCCTAGACACTTATGGATAATGAAGCACTGTATTATTCACTCCTATTCACTATGGATCAATGAAGCACTGTATTATTCACTCCTAGACACTTATGGATCAATGAAGCACTGTATTATTCAGTCCTATTCACTATGGATCAATGAAGCACTGTATTATTCACTCCTAGACACTTATGGATAATGAAGCACTGTATTATTCAGTCCTATTCACTATGGATCAATGAAGCACTGTATTAATCAGTCCTATTCACTATGGATCAATGAAGCACTGTATTATTCAGTCCTATTCACTATGGATCAATGAAGCACTGTATTATTCACTCCTATTCACTATGGATCAATGAAGCACTGTATTATTCACTCCTAGACACTTATGGATTAATGAAGCACTGTATTATTCACTCCCAGACACTTATGGATAATGAAGCACTGTACTATTCACTCCTAGACACTTATGGATAATGAAGCACTGTACTATTCACTCCTAGACACTTATGGATAATGAAGCACTGTATTATTCACTCCTATTCACTATGGATCAATGAAGCACTGTATTATTCACTCCTAGACACTTATGGATCAATGAAGCACTGTATTATTCACTCCTATTCACTATGGATCAATGAAGCACTGTATTATTCACTCCTAGACACTTATGGATTAATGAAGCACTGTATTATTCACTCCTAGACACTTATGGATCAATGAAGAACTGTATTATTCACTCCTAGACACTTATGGATAATGAAGCACTGTATTATTCACTCCTAGACACTATAGATGATGAAGCACTGTATTATTCACTCCTAGACACTTATGGATAATGAAGCACTGTATTAATCACTCCTATTCACTATCGAT
Source organism: Unio pictorum (assembly GCA_030141615.1). Classification (NCBI taxonomy): domain Eukaryota; kingdom Metazoa; phylum Mollusca; class Bivalvia; order Unionida; family Unionidae; genus Unio; species Unio pictorum. The sequence continues at coordinate 3,839,302 of JARLTB010000129.1, read as the reverse complement.
CAATGAAGCACTGTATTATTCACCCATAGACACTTATGGATAATGAAGCACTGTATTAATCAGTCCTATTCACTATGGATCAATGAAGCACTGTATTATTCACTCCTAGGCACTATAGATAATGAAGCACTCTATTATTCACTCCTAGACACTATAGATAATGAAGCACTGTCTTATTCACTCCTAGACACTTATGGATAATGAAGCACTGTATTATTCACTCCTAGACACTTATGGATAATGAAGCACTGTATTAATCACTCCTATTCACTATGGATCAATGAAGCACTGTATTATTCACTCCTAGACACTTATGGATAATGAAGCACTGTATTAATCAGTCCTATTCACTATGGATCAATGAAGCACTGTATTATTCACTCCTAGACACCTATGGATTAATGAAGCACTGTATTAATCACTCCTATTCACTATGGATCAATGAAACACTGTATTATTCACTCCTAGACACTATAGATAATGAAGCACTGTATTATTCACTTCTAGACACTTATGGATCAATGAAGCACTGTATTATTCACTCCTAGACACTTATGGATAATGAAGCACTGTATTAATCAGTCCTATTCACTATGGATCAATGAAGCACTGTATTATTCACTCCTAGACACTTATGGATAATGAAGCACTGTATTAATCACTCCTATTCACTATGGATCAATGAAGCACTGTATTATTCACTCCTAGACACTTATGGATAATGAAGCACTGTATTATTCACTCCTAGACACTATGGATAATGAAGCACTGTATTATTCACTCCTAGACACTATGGATAATGAAGCACTGTATTATTCACTCCTAGACACTTATGGATAATGAAGCACTGTATTATTCACTCCTAGACACTATGGATAATGAAGCACTGTATTATTCACTCCTAGACACTTATGGATAATGAAGCACTGTATTAATCAGTCCTATTCACTATGGATCAATGAAGCACTGTATTATTCACTCCTAGACACTTATGGATAATGAAGCACTGTATTAATCACTCCTATTCACTATGGATCAATGAAGCACTGTATTATTCACTCCTAGACACTTATGGATAATGAAGCACTGTATTATTCACTCCTAGACACTATGGATAATGAAGCACTGTACTATTCACTCCTAGACACTTATGGATAATGAAGCACTGTATTAATCACTCCTATTCACTATGGATCAATGAAGCACTGTATTATTCACTCCTAGACACTTATGGATAATGAAGCACTGTATTATTCAATCCTAGACACTATGGATAATGAAGCACTGTATTATTCACTCCTAGACACTATGGATAATGAAGCACTGTATTATTCACTCCTAGACACTTATGGATAATGAAGCACTGTATTATTCACTCCTAGACACTATGGATAATGAAGCACTGTATTATTCACTCCTAGACACTTATGGATAATGAAGCACTGTATTAATCACTCCTATTCACTATGGATAATGAAGCACTGTACTATTCACTCCTAGAAACTGTTCTGCACTACTTAGACATAACAATGTTCAAGAAATTACTGAGTCAAACATTTTTCATTTCATAAAGTAAAACAGTTTTAACTTGATATTTAGTTTCCTGATCACAATTCACAAAATGCAAGAGGACATTATTACTAAATAAGTCATACACAGCAACCCTTCATAAACCATTAGATGATCAGTCAAACTCTTTGTCATGTGAGGAGATAATACACTTTGGGTTAACTGGCTTAAGGGCAGATGTTTTCAAGCAAATTGAAATCTTATAAGACAGTACATATCCACTATCCTTCTGTTTAATTAACAACAAATAGCCAGGGCCATGACAGGTAAATACAGGGGTTGAATGCGATTGGCATATGCAGTGGTATGATACAGTGTTTCTTTTAAGACAGCAGTCTTTCACCACCATGCATTTTGAAAGCACAAGGAGTGCTACCATATCCTAATAGTACATAGGTACAAAGAGTTATGTAGATTTCACATGGTATCGGAAATCAATCAGCAAGCAGAAGACCTGTTAGGATCAGGCACCAATCAGCAAGCAGAGGACCTGTTAGGATCAGGCACCAATCAGCAAGCAGAGGACCTGTTAGGATCAAGCACCAATCAGCAAGCAGAGGACCTGTTAGGATCAGGCACCAATCAGCAAGCAGAGGACTTGTTAGGATCAGGCACCAATCAGCAAGCAGAGGACTTGGCATCCTACCTTTTTAACCATTGTGTCAGTGACATTGCTTGTTTGACATCATTGTTTATACATATTTCAGCTTTATGCTAAATGTTAATTAATAAATGGCTGAATCTACTTTATTACCACAGTAGGCATTAAGCCTGTTTAATCAGAAATGCAAGAAAGTGAATGAAAGTATAATATTTTACAGAGACACATTCATCATTGCTCAATATTTTATGACATTTTTGTACTTTCAAATCAATTTGCATTTTCTAAAAATCCATGAAATTTGATACCCACAAACTTAAAGTGATTCACAGAAAACAGTACCACTGCAAAATGAGTCAAACTCTGTCCTTTCTAAATTGCCTGATGTACATTTTTCTAAATTTGAAAAGAAAACGACTTCAATGGATAAAATGAACAATAACTAATAACTTACAAGATTCACTAAATTTCCATGTGAATTTCTTGGAATACTTCTTTAATTTTCCTATCAGCTTATTAATCCCAAAAGACAGCAGTCTTTCACCACCATGCATTTTGAAAACACAAGGAGTGCTACCACATCCTAATAGTACATAGGTACAAAGAGTTATGTAGATTTCACATGGTATCGGGAACCAATCAGCAAGCAGAGGACCTGTTAGGATCAGGCACCAATCAACAAGCAGAGGACCTGTTAGGATCAGGCACCAATCAGCAAGCAGAGGACCTGTTAGGATTAGGCACCAATCGGCAAGCAGAGGACTTGTTAGGATCAGGCACCAATCAGCAAGCAGAGGACTTGTTAGGATCAGGCACCAATCAGCAAGCAGAGGACTTGTTAGGATCAGGCACCAATCAGCAAGCAGAGGACTTGTTAGGATCAGGCACCAATCAGCAAGCAGAGGACTTGTTAGGATCAGGCACCAATCAGCAAGCAGTGGACTTGGCATCCTACCTTTTTAACCATTGTGTCAGTGACATTGCTTGTTTGACATCATTGTTTATACATATTTCAGCTTTATGCTAAATGTTAATTAATAATTGGCTGAATCTACCTTATTACTACAGTAGGCATTAAGCCTGTTTGATCAGAAATGCAAGAAAGTGAATGAAAGTATAATATTTTACAGAGAGACATTCATCATTGCTCAATATTTTATGACATTTTTGTACTTTCAAATCAATTTGCATTTTCTAAAAATCCATGAAATTTGATACCCACATACTTAAAGTGATTCACAGAAAACAGTACCACTGCAAAATGAGTCAAACTCTGTCCTTTCTAAATTGCCTGAGGTACACTTTTCTAAATTTGAAAAGAAAACGACTTCAATGGATAAAAAAGAACAATAACTAATAACTTACAAGATTCACTAAACGTCCATGTGAATTTCTTGGAATACTTCTTTTATTTTCCTATCAGCTTATGCATCCCAAAAGATAATGAATCTACGACCTCCCATGCAGACCAATGGCTTGTTATAATGTCAAAAAATTTATAAATATGGCTGAAATATGGTTAATTTTAAAAAAGCTATAAATTCAAAATGTATATAATATCAGCAATCAATTGTTCACCTAATGAGTTAACCTGTAAGGACTGACATCTCACTGATGCATATAGAATGTAACCAGTCCATGAAACGCAGCAACTTTTTGAAAATGACAGGGTTAACACCTGTATGGAAAGGAAGAGAAAGGACATCAGACATCTTTGATGAGTGTTTTCTGGGAATAAGAACACTACTTTGGCCATGGGATAAATACCATTATAGATCTACATGCCTTAAATTAAAGCAGCATTATAATGAGAGATACTTCATTCTACAATCTTGATTGTTTGTACATTTGGCACTATATTGATAGCACCTGACTGTCCAGCAATCTTTCGATGCACAATACCAGCCTGACTCTCAGGGGCAGAGGTAGCTTTGATGTACCTTTCAGCTGTTGCATGTCCAATTGTTTGCTGGAACAAAATGTACAAACAACATGCATGAGTAAAGAAAATTAAATGATTTGAAAAGTTCATCAGTAATGTCTGTTATAAGCATTTTATATTTTAATGAACTTCACAAATTTTGTTTGCAACTCTATCACAAATGTGTAAAGAAATAGTAATGCTCAAAGACATTAGGTAATATTGACGGGCATCGTGTTGCAGTGTGGCATGAAATATTTATGATGCAAAACAACATATTCCTTTCTATTTAGACAGGCAAAAGAAACTTTTACATTAGCTTAATCTGTAAAACTTTTAAAATCAACTTCAATCTTGAGGACAGTTGGCCGGAAGTACTGGCATGCACACTGACGCCAACATGACAGTTAGGTCAAGCAAAGGTGGACTCAACAAATATGACGCTGAAAAGTACGTGTGTAATATGATATATTATGTCAGACTTGGTATCTTATATCATGTATAGTACTATTATTAGTAGGAACTAATCTTGCCAGTATGGCAGCTTGAACAGTTAAAGATCTTTGATCACTGAAGCTTAATTACCTGATTTTAATTATCAATAGGACATACCTTTAAGATTGGGTTATGTCTTTCAACAATAACAGAACTCATGGGTGGGGCTAGTGTTGGATTTGCCCCAAGCCCTGAACCAGTACGCCCATGGTCAACTTTGGCTGTAACTTTGGCAGTTAGCACTTTGCTTCTTGTGCCTGGACCAGAAGACTTTGTGGACTGAAAGTGAAATGATGATGCTAACAATTGCCTTATCACAAAACATGATGTCAACTATTGCCATATCACAAATCATGTCAACTATTACCATATCACAAAACACGATGTCAGCTTTTGCCATATCACAAAACATGATGTCAACTATTACCATATCACAAAACATGTCAGCTATTGCCATATCACAAAACATGATGTAAACCATTACCATATCACAAAACATGTAAGCTATTGCCATATCACAAAACATGTCAGCTATTACCATATCACAAAACATGATGTCAACTATTGCCATAGAAAAAAAGATGTCAAATATTGCCATATCACAAAACATGTCAGTTATTGCCATATCACAAAACACAATGTCAGGTATTGATATATAAAAAACATGTCAGCTATTGCCATATCACAAAACATGTCAGCTATTGCCATATCACAAAACATGATGTAAACTATTGCCATATCACAAAATATGACATCAACTATTGCCATATCACAAAACATGTCAGCTATTGCCATATCACAAAACATGATGTAAACTATTGCCATATCACAAAACATGTCAACTATTACCATATCACAACACATGTAAGCTATTGCCATATCACAAAACATGATGTCAGCTATTGCCATATCATAAAACATGTCAACTATTACCATATCACAAAACATGTCAGCTATAGCCATATCACAAAACATGTCAGCTATTGCCATATCACAAAACATGTCAACTATTACCATATCACAAAACATGATGTCAGCTATTACCATATCCCAAAACATGTCAGCTATTGCGATATCACAAAACACAATGTCAACTAGTGCCACATCACAAAACATGATGTCAACTATTGCCATATCACAAAATATGATGTCAAATAATGCCATATCACAAAACATGATGTCAACTATTGCCATATCACAAAACATGATGTCAAATAATGCCATATCACAAAACATGATGTCAACTATTTGCAGTGCACAAAGTATATGTAAACCACTGCACCAGCTATGTCCTACCCACAGCCTGCAGGTGGCCCAATACATTACATTATGTGGTCCAAGGCCATGTCCTTTAAAAAAAAATTCAGTTTAAATAACATGCATAATTAGTGATAAAGAACTGATCTTGCTCATACTGCCTGTGACTTTAAGCTTTTAAGGTTTGATGCAACTAATGTAAACTACTAGCCTTTTCACAAAGCACATGACAATGTAAACTACTGGCCATATTGTAAAACACATGACTTGTGGGGTTCAACACCATTTTTCAGAACATTATAGGCAATACATTGCAGTCAGTATATCAAGTAGAGGAATAACCACTGACACACAGGAAACTACTGGCAAGCTTTCTCACATACCCAGAACAGTCAAGCCGAGACTCAAATTCAAGCAGACACAGATCTAATATGTGAGTGATCTATAGAGATAAGTGCCTTGGATCACAGGCCATCTGGGCCAGTCAAAACACTTTAATTATGTAAACTAGTGCCATATTACAAAACCTACGATATACACTGCCAAATTAATAACAAAATTATTCCAAAAAGAGCTTGCATCCATAAAAAATATTCATTCTTCAAAAAGAAACTAAAAAACAAAAATTTGTATTCCATGCATTACAAAAAGTGAAGAGATCTGGTTGAAAGCTCACTTTTAAAATACCTGGAACAGTGGTTCTTTAGAACACTTTATCATGCCAGAAACAGAGGTCACATAAAACGAATACAAATCTGCATCAAAAAGATCCTACAATTTATATTATTACAATAATTATTTTTATAAAAAGGAAATGGGATGCAACAAAATGTCAATTTGTATCAGAATCTGCATACCTTCCAGTAACATTCTAGGATAGTGGTAACCAACCTGTGGGCTGAAGGATTATTCCAAGAGTGGGGTCCACACAATTTTAAGAAGGGATCTTCAAATTCAAAAAGGTTAGGAACCACTGTTCTAGGACACATACACAATTAAAGCAATTTATTACCTCTGCATGCTCTTTATGAAAACATCTTTCAATGATTGCAATAAAACCTGAACACCGAATCTTTACATTGTTTATAATGGTGCCTGCAACACAAAACAACATCTAAAAAGTGATATCTAAGTTTAAGTTTCATAAATGTAAGAGAAAAAGAAAAAGGCTTAAGATGAATATTATCAATATACAGTCAAACTTTTTCTTGTTTTGACTCACCTGAGATCTGACTTGTGTAACAGTGGTTGTTGTTGTAGTCGATCTTGATCCCTGAGTTGTTATTATCTTTGCCTGACCAGGCTTTGTTGCGTAGAATGGTTCATGAGGTATAGATTTTGGAGCCACATAATCTTTATCGGGTAGACTGCTTTGCAGATTTTCGGATATACCTTCTTGACCATTTTTACCACCTTCTGTAAAAAAAAAATTATTTTTTAAAATAATGAAAATTAAAAATGTTTACCTGAGATGAATTGTTTATTCCTTGAAGTAATATGGAAAATTATCTAACATGTTTCTTTTTATAAAATAATTTTCTGTTAATTGCATCTCTTTATTCCCAAATTTCAAATTTTGTGCTCTGATCTTTGACCTAAATTCTGCCCTTTACACCAAGGACAACATAGAAAGATTTGATAACATTGCAACTATTTTAATAAAGGTGACCCCTTTCTCTTCCTTAAGTACATATTTCATATCCAGGATATCTTTTAATGGTTTCCTCTTCCAATCATTCACCATTCTTTGTGGATAATACATCGAGTAGCTATCAATCCCTTGTGACACAATTGGACAGGCACTGGTTTATTGAAGGGGTGTGTGTTTTAAATGGGTACCCGATTGTTGAGAATTAAAACAAAAAATCTTATGACAGATTAATACAAATCTATTTGCTAAAATGTACAGTGCATTTATCATGCAAGCTCCTGTATATTCAGTAGCTGAAATAATCATGAAATGATTTTGCTGTTGGAGAAAATTCATGCCATATGAATGTATTTATTTCCCCATAAATTTTGTAACTTTATATTAAATTACTCTGAAATCAATGATGGTCCATTATGAATACCCACACATGTCAACTTATCAATAATAGTATGTGGTTTAAATCCCCAAAACCATGAATTTCAAATAAACACATAGTTAAATTCCATCGAGTTTCAAACTGATATGGAAAAATTGTCTTACACATGTAAACAAAACTAAACCCTGAAATGGCATATACACTTTTAATAATGGTAGATAAAAATATTACTGTATACGGGGAAATAAACAAACTCTTAGGTGTGAAATTTCTCAAAATAATGTTTATTATGTGCATTATAAATATTTACACACACATATGAATCCAAAGATATTGGGTCTTTGGTTTTAAAAGTTGATAAATCATGGATAAATGACTATGCACACAAGTTGAGGTTGTTCACTAAAAAAATATAAATCCATTTCCTATTTGTTTAAAAAAAAGAGCAGCTATTTGTTTGTAACCATCTCAAATTGAAACAAATGAATAATGATGCTAAAAAATGCTACATGCTAACAGGGGTTCCAATTTTTATCATTTCATAGCCCGCATGGGTGTGATTCCCATTATTATCTAAGCCTGTACAGGTATGATTCCCATTATTATCTAAGCCTGTACAGGTATGATTCCCATTATTATCATAGCCTGTACAGGCATGATTCCCATTATTATCTAAGCCTGTACAGGTATGATTCCCATTATTATCATAGCCTGTACAGGTATGATTCCCATTATTATCATAGCCTGTACAGGCATGATTCCCATTATTATCTAAGCCTGTACAGGTATGATTCCCATTATTATCATAGCCTGTACAGGTATGATTCCCATTATTATCTAAGCCTGTACAGGTATGATTCCCATTATTATCTCAAAGCCCATATGGGTCTGATGTCCATAATTATCTCAACATGTATGGGCATGATTCCCATAATTATCTCAACATATATGGGTGTGATTCCTATTATTATTTTAGCCTGTACAGGTGTGATTACCATTATTATCTCATAACCCGTATGTGTTCATCAAAAATATATGCCTCATCACCGTGCCTGAAAAGACTTAAAACTTAGTCAAGGGGTTTCACATTTATCGGCAGATTGATGAATGCACATGGGTAACACTGTTCCTTCCCACTGTCTTAATAGGACAAAAAAATTGAGTTCATTTTACAAACTGACAAAAACTGAGGAAGGAATTGTTATGCTACATATATTTGGTTTTAAAGATAATATCTTGAAGCATGTACACACCTTCAGCAAGATGATCCTCTCCATTCTGGAACATTGACATGGCTTCCAGGTTGAGTGCACAAACACCACGCATAAAAGCCTTCTTCATGGCTTCCTCATAATGGTCTCGTTCCTGGTGTAATCTGACCACTTCATGTCTGGCTGCCTCTAATGCTTCATTTAGCTATAATAAAAAAAATACTCCTGTATTACATTAGGACAAGAGATCAATTAAGGTGGTATAATTAATATGGAGAAAAATAATAAACCTGATCTCTGATCATTGCTCTAACAATTTCACATGCCTACTGATGAACAACCTGGTCAAGTTAAACTACAATATCGAATGAAACACCAAATTAAATGATACTTTAACATAGGAGCCTGCAACCTATTTAAATTAGTGTGCCACATTTTCCGGATTAATTACAAAATGAACACGCATGTGCCACCAGTAAGAGATTTTTGGCCGCCCTTCGTGAACTACACAAAACCTATTGATGCGCCACCTTGTGACATGCGTGCCATAGATTGCTTACCACTGCTTGAACATCTGTAATGAAACACCTGGACAAGTTTATTAATATTTTATAATGTCTAATGAAACACTCTGTCAAATTAAGTGATTTTCTAACATATCTGCAAATGTAATATGTTTTCTGCTTGATGGACTGTATCCAGCAGTCAAATCCATTATATCAATAAGTTATTTATGACAACTGTAATAACACAGTACAAAACATTTTTGTCAGCTGTTGCATGGACAAATTTGTCAAAAATGTTAAAATAAAGATAATTGCACTGTTTTCAAATTTTCAGACAAATATCACTGGTTACATGATTGCAAACTTTAAATTATATGAACTATGCTACAGTGTCATCAATGAAACTTTGCTAAAGTGTTGCCAATTATACTATCCTACAGTGTTCCCAATATTTAAAAAAAACATTGAATCTTGCACCACTGATACAACTCACCAAATCTGAAAATGTTTTACAATTAACTCCTAAATACATTGTTACATTTACAAGCTAAAGTTTTTGCCAAAAATGTTTTAAAAAAAGATCAAGTACTAATTGACAAACACAGACACACTGTAACTCAGATTCCATGTTGTTAGAATTACTCTTGCTCTAATGTAGTTTCAATATCAACTGTTTATATGAATTTCCAACATTGCATTTTAGGTAGACATTTTTCATAATTTTCCATGCCTAAATCTTGAAACCAATGGCAATCAATTTGCTTATGTAAATATACCCTTTCCTCTCCCACATCCCACCTCTATCCCATGATGGAGATGAGACTATATAGTCAACAAAGGTGAACACTCTTGTGAAAATATTCGAGTATGATGGCTGGTCAAAATGTATACTTCTGATAATGACCATAATATTCACCAAGTTTTACAACTGCAAGAGTAGATGCATTCATAAACGACTACAGTAAAACCTGTCTTGAGAGACAGACCACTGCTATGAGAGACCACCTGTCTTGAGAGACCAGGTTCTCCATGTACAGATTTATTGATTATATAGTGTTATGAAGCTGTTATGAGAGACCACCTATCACAAGAGACCATTATGTTTTGGCAGAAGAGGTTGTCTTTCAAGACAGGTTCCACTGATTTGTATATGGCTAAGTCAACAAGGATAAGTAACTTAAAACACTGGTGGGAGCAAGAAGATTTCTCAATATGTATATCATTTGATAATGACAATAATATGTGACAAGTTTCAAAGCTATTGGCAAAAAACTGCAAGACAAACCACATTCAGAAGATTCTGTCATATATTCAGCTGTATAACTAAAGGACTCGACCACGAATTATAAGAACAGGAATTTGTTGTTGTTGTAGGGTTTAACGCCATTTTTCAGCACACAATAGGCTATACATGGCAGCCAGTATTATTGGTGGAGGAAGAACCCTTGAAAACCCCTGGAAATGACCACCGACCTACGAGAAGCTATTGGCAAGCTTTCTCACCTAACTACATATGCCGAATCTTAGACTCGAACCCATGCAGACAGAGGTGAGATGGCAGTGATCCGTAATGGAAAGTGCTTCAGACCACTTGGACACTTGGGGCTCCCCAGGAATTTGTTAATATGTGCATCTGATTCAGATAATGGCCATAACATGTACAAAGTTTCATAGACTGTGATACAAGTTGATTTCACATTACTCTAAAATATTACATCCAGGTTCAAGTGGTATGTATATTAATTCGTTTGTTAGTTTAATTTATCTTCCATTACATGCTATCATGGTAATGTAACATTGTATGCTGAACTTGACCTTGTCCAAAATTGAGTTCATTTCTACTTGACCTGATTGACTTTTGTTTATCTCAGTTATGTAAACAACTAATAATAGCTTCATTATTTTTTATGTGTATGGACTTTATTATCAAGATTATTATTCAGGTAAATAAGGAGTAAATATGTTGATCAAGGGCAGGGTTTTGGAGATTCCTAAGTAAATTTTATAGGTTATTGTGTTGTAAAAAAACAAGGCTCATGAGATCGTTCTAGAAGGTTATTTCCCATGGTAATGGCTGTGTTTAGAAAAAGCTAATTGTGACTTGATGTCAAGCAGAGAACTATATTATCTTATGACTATGAGGATTTTACCAGTTGTGCTTTAACATCTAGCACATTCATGACATATTATGTTGTAACGAGTTTTAGACTGAATTTTATTTTCTTCAAATTATTGAATTCAAGTGAGTATTTTCTCTGCAAAAATAAAAGTGCTTTATAAAATTGTTGGATAAAGACATTCATTGGAATTTATACTGACTTCAAATCTGGAATAATATTTCTGTGATTCAACAAGAGACTATTCATACACCAGCACCTCATAGGCGATAACAGACATGTTATTGTCTTCAGTTTTGAATCTCTTTCTTACTTGAACTGAGTTGTATTCAGGATTTTTTATTATTAGGTCTTGTGTCTATAACTCTTGGAGTATTCTGTGATTTAATTTGCATTACTGTAAGTTAAATTATTCTCATTTTCACTTTGTATTTTAAGGAAATAAATTATTTTTTAAAGTTATAAAGCTTGTTGTCTTTCATTCTTTTTCTGTTACTTATTAGACTTGTAACACAAGAAATAAAACTCTGCCAAATGTCACAACAATGTTATATGTTGAAATAAGAATCTTCAGATGATGACAAGGTTTCACAGTAATAAATCAAAAACCAAAGGATTAGTTTGGTTAATATGATTCTGTCTTACAGTGCATTTGGCAACAAGGCAAAAACCTAACTCTAAAAGGTATTGCACAAGCACAGACATTTGACAATATAAATGTCTTCACATGAAGACAATATTTACAAAGTTTCACAGTGATCCATTGAAAATTAGTGATCCATTGAAAATTGTGAAACAATTTGTATTCAAAAGATTCTCCCATACACTGTATTCAGCCAGATGAAAATAAAATGCAAATAATCAGAAATTAAAAAGATCAATGTGAAAAGAGTATTATTTGATTATGCGCATAATACATACCAAGATTTATGACCAAACAATGAATAATGTGAAACCGGTTATGTTAAAAAATTTTTTAGTATTTGCTGCATGTCCTGATGGGTAGTACCTTTTAAAAAAATTGCACAAAGAGTAATTTGTCAATATTTCCATTTGGACCATAATATTTACTAGATTACAACTTATGGAACAGTGTTTAGATAACAACTTCTACAACAATCAACAAACATATAGCCAATTCAACTACTGTAATGAACTGACCTATTAATTTTTGGAGGGGTGGGGTGAACTGACCTATTAATTTCTGGAGGGGTGGGGTGAACTGACCTATTAATTTTTGAAGGGGTGGGGTAAACTGACATTAATTTTTGGAGGGGTGGGGTGAATCTGCAATTTTCTGTTTAGCTGAGTTCTATTTTATTTATGAAGAAATAAAATTTTCAAGTTATTGACAGAGCAATATTTTCTTTTTAAAAGTCAGACCCCTGTCCTAAAACATTAAACTTGCAGGATACCATGATACATATCATGGTATATTAAGAAATACTGTGGCACAAAATCTTTTGTGGTACCCAGCTCTACTATATACCCCCTCCATAATGGCACAGATTTTTATACAGGCACAGCAGAAAAAATATTGCAGAATGTAACAACCTGCATATTCATTACTGTAACAGGTGCTAATGTATCAGGTTTCCATAATTTTTGTTGCAACTATCAAATAAATATGTCAATAGAATATGTCTTACAGAAGCAATTTTGTTTTCATAGTCATTGGTGAGCTGCATGCAAACTTCTTGTGCCTTGGTCTGACAGGCCTTCTCAACACGTTGGTGCCATTTATTTTCTATTACTGAATGCCATGCATCCCACACCTTCTGTGATAGTTTTCGGCGATAAAACTGTCGGGCAAGGTTGCTAGCAAAGCCCTGAAATAAAATGTATGCATGTGAAAAAATCCATACTGATAAATTTGTACATTTCTCTTTTATTAGTACGATATCAAAATTAAAAGAAATTCTAGCTAGTAAAGAAATCTCAAAAAATATATGTTCATTAAATTTTGAAGCTGCGTTTATTTGCAATTGTGAAAATAGTGCTCTTTTCGGTGCAACGTCAAAGACAAAATGTACAGGGATGTGGAGAGGTCAAAAAGCTTTTCTTTTTAACTTCATATGGGTGGTTGGGTTAATCAAAACTGTTCTGTATTGACCAGACCAATTACAATTTGATGGTGAAAGGACTCTTTCAACTAGAATGACTGAAACCAATTACAATTTGATGGTGAAAGGGCTCTTTCAACTAGAATGACTGAAACCAATTACAATTTGATGGGCAGTGGACTCTTTCAACTAGATTGACCAGAACAATTACAATTTGATGGGTAGTGGACTCTTTCAACTAGATTGACCAGACCAATTACAATTTCATGGGGAGTGGACTCTTTCAACTAGATCGACCAGACCAATTACAATTTCATGGGGAGTGGACTCTTTCAACTAGATCGACCAGACCAATTACAATTTCATGGGGAGTGGACTCTTTCAACTAGATTGACCAGACCAATTACAACTTCATGGGGAGTGGACTCTTTCAACTAGATCGACCAGACCAATTACAATTTCATGGGAAGTGGACTCTTTCAACTAGATCGACCAGACCAATTACAACTTCATGGGGAGTGGACTCTTTCAACTAGATTGACCAAACCAATTACAATTTCATGGGGAGTGGACTCTTTCAACTAGACTGACCAGACCAATTACAATTTCATGGGGAGCGAACTCTTTCAACTAGATCGACCAGACCAATTACAATTTCATGGGGAGTGGACTCTTTCAACTAGATCGACCAGACCAATTACAATTTCATGGGGAGTGGACTCTTTCAACTAGATCGACCAGACCAATTACAATTTCATGGGGAGTGGACTCTTTCAACTAGATTGACCAAACCAATAACAATTTCATAGGGAGTGGACTCTTTCAACTAGACTGACCAGACCAATTACAATTTCATGGGGAGTGAACTCTTTCAACTAGATCGACCAGACCAATTACAATTTCATGGGGAGTGGACTCTTTCAAATAGATCGACCAGACCAATTACAATTTCATGGGGAGTGGACTCTTTCAACTAGACTGACCAGACCAATTACAATTTCATGGGGAGTGGACTCTTTCAACTAGATCGACCAGACCAATTAAAATTTCATGGGGAGTGGACTCTTTCAACTAGATCAACCAGACCAATTACAATTTCATGGGGAGTGGACTCTTTCAACTAGATCAACCAGACCAATTACAATTTCATGGGGAGTGGACTCTTTCAACTAGATCGACCAGACCAATTATAATTTCATGGGGAGTGGACTCTTTCAACTAGATCGACCAGACCAATTACAATTTCATGGGGAGTGGACTCTTTCAACTAGATCGACCAGACCAATTACAATTTCATGGGGAGTGGACTCTTTCAACTAGATTGACCAGACCAATTACAATTTCATGGGGAGTCAACTAGATTGACCAGACCAATTACAATTTCATGGGGAGTCAACTAGATCGACCAGACCAATTACAATTTCATGGGGAGTCAACTAGATCGACCAGACCAATTACAATTTCATGGGGAGTGGACTCTTTCAACTAGATCGACCAGACTAATTACAATTTCATGGGGAGCGAACTCTTTCAACTAGATCGACCAGACCAATTACAATTTCATGGGGAGTGGACTCTTTCAACTAGATCGACCAGACCAATTACAATTTCATGGGGAGTGGACTCTTTCAACTAGATC
This sequence comes from Unio pictorum, assembly GCA_030141615.1. Classification (NCBI taxonomy): domain Eukaryota; kingdom Metazoa; phylum Mollusca; class Bivalvia; order Unionida; family Unionidae; genus Unio; species Unio pictorum. The sequence continues at coordinate 3,823,896 of JARLTB010000129.1, read as the reverse complement.
GACCAGACCAATTACAATTTCATGGGGAGTGGACTCTTTCAACTAGATTGACCAAACCAATTACAATTTCATGGGGAGTGGACTCTTTCAATTAGACTGACCAGACCAATTACAATTTCATGGGGAGTGGACTTTTTCAACTAGATCGACCAGACCAATTACAATTTCATGGGGAGTGAACTCTTTCAACTAGATTGACCAAACCAATTACAATTTCATGGGGAGTGGACTCTTTCAACTAGACTGACCAGACCAATTACAATTTCATAGGGAGTGAACTCTTTAAACTAGATCGACCAGACCAATTACAATTTCGTGGGGAGTGAACTCTTTCAACTAGATCGACCAGACCAATTACAATTTCATGGGGAGTGGACTCTTTCAAATAGATCGACCAGACCAATTACAATTTCATGGGGAGTGGACTCTTTCAACTAGACTGACCAGACCAATTACAATTTCATGGGGAGTGGACTCTTTCAACTAGATCGACCAGACCAATTACAATTTCATGGGGAGTGGACTCTTTCAACTAGATCAACCAGACCAATTAAAATTTCATGGGGAGTGGACTCTTTCAACTAGATCAACCAGACCAATTACAATTTCATGGGGAGTGGACTCTTTCAACTAGATCGACCAGACCAATTATAATTTCATGGGGAGTGGACTCTTTCAACTAGATCGACCAGACCAATTACAATTTCATGGGGAGTGGACTCTTTCAACTAGATCGACCAGACCAATTATAATTTCATGGGGAGTGGACTCTTTCAACTAGATTGACCAGACCAATTACAATTTCATGGGGAGTCAACTAGATCGACCAGACCAATTACAATTTCATGGGGAGTGGACTCTTTCAACTAGATCGACCAGACTAATTACAATTTCATGGGGAGTGGACTCTTTCAACTAGATCAACCAGACCAATTACAATTTCATGGGGAGTCAACTAGATCGACCAGACCAATTACAATTTCATGGGGAGTCAACTAGATCGACCAGACCAATTACAATTTCATGGGGAGTGGACTCTTTCAACTAGATCGACCAGACTAATTACAATTTCATGGGGAGTGGACTCTTTCAACTAGATCGACCAGACCAATTACAATTTCATGGGGAGTCAACTAGATCGACCAGACCAATTACAATTTCATGGGGAGTGGACTCTTTCAACTAGATCGACCAGACCAATTACAATTTCATGGGGAGTGGACTCTTTCAACTAGATTGACCAGACCAATTATAATTTCATGGGGAGTGGACTCTTTCAACTAGATTGACCAGACCAATTACAATTTCATGGGGAGTGGACTTTTCAACTAGATCGACCAGACCAATTACAATTTCATGGGGAGTGGACTCTTTCAACTAGATTGACCAGACCAATTACAATTTCATGGGGAGTGGACTCTTTCAACTAGATTGACCAGACCAATTACAATTTCATGGGGAGTGGACTCCTTCAACTAGATTGACCAGACCAATTACAATTTCATGGGGAGTGAACTCTTTCAACTAGATCGACCAGACCAATTACAATTTCATGGGGAGTGGACTCTTTCAACTAGATTGACCAGACTAATTACAATTTCATGGGGAGTGGACTCTTTCAATTAGATTGACCAGACCAATTACAATTTCATGGGGAGTGGACTCTTTCAACTAGATTGACCAGACCAATTACAATTTCATGGGGAGTGAACTCTTTCAACTAGATTGACCAGACCAATTACAATTTGATGGAGTGAGGAGTCTTTAAACCAGCTTAAAATATAATACATGTACATAGTAGAAAACTCAAGTCACTGTCTGGAAATAAAATTTGTAACATACATACAAATGGAAGGACAATTGGAAATCAAAACATAATACACTCTTCCTCATGGAAGGCATGTAAAAACCTATTTAGCTCCTTTAACTGTTATTGTTATAGGTTGAATGTCATTTTCCAGCATATGAAATGCTATATGTGGATGCCAGTATATTTGGTGGAGGAAGAACCAGTGAAAAGCCCAGTAAAAACACTTTCTCACATACCCACATTGGCTCAATTCAAGACTCAAACCAACGCAGAGATGAGATGATGGTGATCTTTAAAGATAAACACCTTAGCCCACTCGGACATCCATGGACTCATTAGCACCTTAAGTACATTTCATGTGAAATAATCTCTACATCAAATCTCACTTACCTCTCGCTTAATATCATTGTGTTTGATCTTCCACTCATTGAACTTTTTCAACATATCAAACTTTTCCCTTTGTTTCTGCATGGCATTTGTTAGGTTAGAGATGACTTGATCTTTGCGCTCAATAGACTGTTCATAAGTGTGAAGTAGTTCCTTTAGTGAGTCCAACTCATTCAAAAGCTGTGTCTTCTCTGATGCATGTCTGAGATATTACAGAACACTAATCAACATAAGCACAATCATGGAGGTATTTTCCTAATAGTTAAAATATTCTTAGGGGTCCCTATATGGGATTCAGTTACTGATATTCTAAGACCAAACATGAATGCCCATGACCACAACAGAGAAACTAACCAAAACTTTACTGGAAGAACAGGCATTTGGGTAGACAAGGTCAGCACTGCATACTGCATCAAATAACCATATTCACTGTGGGGCACAAAATAACATTTATGAAAAGCTCTGACACTTTAAATTTTCAGATCTTAATTGTGAGGGTTGATAGGTGGGTGTCCAACATCCTAAAAATGTACCCATCTATAACTGAAAACACCTAATTTAAGATGTGATATCAATCTTAAGTTTATGAGATCACAGGCTTAGTGAAATTTTTTTCTATGTCATGTTATGGATAAATAGAAGATGAGTCCATTTTCAACAAGAGAGTGATTATAAAAGTTATACAAAATTTGGAAAATCCTTAAAGGATACAAGCTGACGTGGAAGCTGTTTTTGGACCTAAACACTTTCTAAATCTGAAATAAGCTGTGGGATGGCTTAAAGATGATATATTTAAAAGGTAGGCCAATGACATCTCTTTCATTAAACATAGAATTGATGCTGTGGAAGTACATGTGTAGAACAGTCATGTTAATGTTTGTGAAGTAGCAGACAACTTTTATATTTCACACTGAAATGTTGAGGAAATTCTGACAAAAGGAATTGGAAATGCAGAGTTTATGCTCTGGGCATCCATAGTAATATATTAAGAACACGGGTTGAAGGGTAAAAAAATCTTCTGAAAATTATCATACAAATACAAGGCTAAAATTTTTTAAAGGTCATGTGATGAAACTACTTTTGAACCCAAGAGTCTTTCTAAAACTGTTGGAAACACTGTGTTCTTCAACAACACAAGGAATACCATATTTACTCACTTTTAAGTCTAGTCAATCTGTAAAGTGTGCAGATCCAGATCTGACATTGGTCTGTGAGTAATTAGTAACAAAACAGACCCAGATCTGTCATTGGTCTGTGAGTAATCTGTAAAACAAACAACACAGACCCAGATCTGACATTGGACTGTGAGTAATTAGTAACAAAACAGACCCAGATCTGTCATTGGTCTGTGAGTAATCTGTAAAACAAACAACACAGACCCAGATCTGACATTTGACTGTGAGTAACTAGTAACAAAACAGACCCAGATCTGTCATTGGTCTGTGAGTAATCTGTAAAACAAACAACACAGACCCAGATCTGACATTGGTCTGTGAGTAATATGTAAAACAAACAACACAGATCCAGATCTGACATTGGACTGTGAGTAATTAGTAACAAAACAGACCCAGATCTGTCATTGGTCTGTGAGCAATCTGTAAAACAAACAACACAGACCCAGATCTGACATTGGTCTGTGAGTAATATGTAAAACAAACAACACAGACCCAGATCTGTCATTGGTCTGTGAGTAATTAGTAACAACAACAACACAGACCCTGGTCTGCAGGTGCATTATGAAATGGCTGATCAGGAACTTTGTTGTTTGCAGGTTGACTCAACTAATAAACGATTATAGATGAACCCATATAGTGCCAGAGAACTGTTTGCTGTTTGCAAAAAAGCGTTTAGACCTACTGAGAGATGGCTTTATTTTGCACCAGGGTAATTCCACTTCAATCATACTAAACTTGGTAATGATGTCCTTACAAAAACTCAACACTGAAACTCTATATTACCCACCAAACAGCCAAGATATAGTTCCTTGCAAATTGTCATATGATTGGCCACTGCATGTGTTCTGGACAATACGGGAAACATGCATTAAGTCAAAAGGAATTTTGTAACCAGATGTGTAATTTTTTCTTCATAATATTTCTTAACGTAACCCTCTTTGATCAACCTCTATATATAAGCATCAAATAAAACTTCTGAGAAATAACCAAGCTCATACTATGCTGTAACCAATATTCTTTTCTTGGAAAAAAATGAAACATCAACAAAATATGCCTTACAGTCTGAACCCTATTTTAACCAATGCACATTTCAGAATACACAATTGTCTTGAACTGTGGAGTGCCAGAGTTTAAAAATCCCCAAGATTATAACATTATTTCTTATTGTCTGAGTTTAAAAATCCCCAAGATAATAACATTATTTCTTATCGCCTGAGTTTAAAAATCCCCAAGATTATAACATTATTTCTTATTGCATATGAGTGAATAAGATGCACAAAGAAAAATTACTTTCTATCCCATCCTGTAAAATAATGTCTTTTGTGAGGACTGAAGAACTTATATGGTCAAAAACTTTTTGCCAATACACAAAAAGAAGTGTAATTCTGAGTCAATGGCTTGGGTGCTCCTCCACTACAAAATAAACATCAGTGGTGATTTATAGCCTGAATATACATACTTTAATACACCTTATCCAACAATCTTGTGTCTGTATCTTTTATGAAATATGTTACAATCATGATAATGTAGAACAAAGACACCTGTCAGTAAAAATTATGACCTAAATTTTGGTTGGTACAAGCAGAACATAAATTCTTCACAAACAACAAATTGTAAATTTCTGTTTATATTTTACAGAAATCAAGTGATTTATGTTTATTTAAAAGATGTCTAATAATCTCGTGAAAGTGAACAATGGAAATAATGAATACAAATAATAATGAAAGAAAGAGAGAATGAAAAAAGATTGACTTGCTATGTTTTATGTCTTAATGGACAGAAAAAGTCATTTGGATATATAGCTCATAAATACTTCTCATTTTAAGCTCTCACTAACCTTTCTTGTTCTTTCATAAGCTGTTGTCTTCCAGTTTCAACTATTCTGATTTTCGACTGACTAAACTCTGCCTGTAAATAGAAGAAAAAAATGTAACAGAGAATCATCCTGATACTAAATTTATTAAATAATGTAATTCACGAACTCAACAACCACAGCTTTGTTTTCATTTCAAAAGTCAAAACATGGCTTTACTGAAGTAAATAATGATTTCAGAAGACGTGAATTTAAAAATGTCCTAAAACTAAAATAAGACTTGCAAAAGCAAGGTCCAAAATAGCCAAACAAGAGACCCAAGTGACTCTGAAATTGCTTACCTGGCTGACCAAATACATGAATAATTGGGCAAGCAATCTTGCTTCAGTTAATACTTCCTGACATTTAATGGTTTTCTTTTTGTTTAGCAATAGCAGGAAAGCTCTACAGTGGATTAGCATCATTTGTACAAACTTGAATGGCCTTAAGTCAAGATGCTGTTCACGAAATTTGGTCAAATCTTGTTTAATGACTTTTGAGAAGTCACTTGACAGTTGCTCAATTTTTAGTAACAATTTTCGCAACATTAGACAGCTGATCATTCTTCCCAATGTTTTCTGTCAGATGAGCAGTTTTATGTGTAGTCACTACAATTTTATTTCTTTAGTAACAGTGAGTGTATTGATAACATACAGGCTTTGTAAGGACAAGAATGTATTGTCAAATTTGGTTAAAATCTGTACAGCAGTTTTTGAGTTTACAGGTTTCTCTATTTTAAGTGAAGCCATACTATGTATCTGAATTATTTAAACAAAGCAAGAAAGCATTCAAGCAAAGATGCTTTATATTTTGTCAAATTTGATTTTTTTTCCTAATTTTATTATCCAATGCCACATTTGATAATGGATCATTTTTACAAATTCTGAAGACCTTAGTGAGTCAAATTTGATCAAATTCTGTTATAGTCTTGGAAAAGTCATTTAAAAAAGATTTTTTAGATTTTCAGGAAAAGCAAATTTTAAATTATGTTTCTCAGAGAATACATAACTGATATGTTTCTCAGAGAATACATAACTGATCACATTAACATCAGGAATATAAGCCTGCTACCTACCCAACCAACAGACAAAATCTGTCTTCGCTGTCATTTAGACAAAGAGCATTACCTCTTGCTTATTACCTCCCCTTGACACTGCTAGGTGTTACTAGTTTTAAGCTGAGCGATAGTGGGGTCGTTGGAAGGGTCTACAAGTAATGTAACTGAGTAAATTTTCTCAAAGATAATTTACTATAAAATTTGCTTTCTTCTTTGAAAATATTTCCCAGATAACATTAAAGCAACTGTCACAATATAACCATGTGGGATTCTTGGATTCAAAACAGATCACTTTTGATGATGATACAAGATACAATGTTTAATAATGAAGGACTTGAATGAGCAATAAAACTATGACAATGTGCATGTATATTTAATCCAAGATGTTACCAACAGTTATTATAAGACTTTTTTCTTCTTCAAAAGTGGACCTCAATAATGAATATGTAATATGTATCTGATTTTATGCTAAACAGGAACAAAATACTGTAATATCACAATGTCACCTAGATCGTGTGCCATATGCATGTGTGTATGTGTGTGTGTGAGTGTTTACCTTTTCTGTAGATTATATTTGTTACCCCTAGATTATCAGAAATGTTTGATTGTAAGGTGACCTTGGGATGGTTCCCCGACCCAGTGGTCAACCTATTACAGGGATAATAAAAAAAAAATTTAAATTATTTTTTTTTTACCTGTGAGGTAGTAGTTATAATAAAATGTATTATGATATGGTAACTATACTTCAGCCAATGCAAGAGCTTTTCAGTACCATATGTAATTCAGATGATTTATCAGCTTATTATGCTTAATCAGAAAACCATTTCTTGACAAAAGACCTCTCAGAAATAACAAAATTAAACCTAAAATGACCTCTGGCAGTGATCAATAATGAATCAGAAATTTTAAGATTGAAAAATTAAACTTCATTTTGATAGGTCAGTCTAAAGTATGATGAACATTTTATAAGGATAGGTCAGTCTAAAGTATGATAAACATTTTATTTAGAACGGTCAGTCTAAAGTATAATAAACATTTTATTTAGAAAGGTCAGTCTAAAGTATGATAAGCATTTTATTTAGAAAGGTCATTCTAAAGAATGATAAACATTTTATTTAGATAGGTTAGTCTAAAGTATGATAAACATTTTATTTATATAGGTCATTCTAAAGAATGATAAACATTTTATTTAGAAAGGTCAGTCTAAAGTATGATAAACATTTATTTAGATAGGTCAGTCTAAAGTATGATAAACATTTAGATAGGTTAGTCTAAAGTATGATAAGCATTTTATTTAGAAAGGTCATTCTAAAGAATGATAAACATTTTATTTAGATAGGTTAGTCTAAAGTATGATAAACATTTTATTTATATAGGTCATTCTAAAGAATGATAAACATTTTATTTAGAAAGGTCAGTCTAAAGTATGATAAACATTTATTTAGATAGGTCAGTCTAAAGTATGATAAACATTTAGATAGGTTAGTATAAAGTATGATAAACATTTTATTTAGATAGGTCATTCTAAAGAATGATAAACATTTTATTTAGAAAGGTCATTCTAAAGTATGATAAACATTTTATTTAGATAGGTCATTCTAAAGAATGATAAACATTTTATTTAGAAAGGTCATTCTAAAGAATGATAAACATTTTATTTAGATAGGTCAGTCTAAAGTATGATAAACATTTTATTTGGATAGGTCAGTCTAAAGTATGATAAACATTTTATTTAGAAAGGTCAGTCTAAAGTATGATAAACATTTTATTTAGAAAGGTCATTCTAAAGTATGATAAACATTTTATTTAGATAGGTCATTCTAAAGAATGATAAACATTTTATTTAGAAAGGTCATTCTAAAGAATGATAAACATTTTATTTAGATAGGTCAGTCTAAAGTATGATAAACATTTTATTTGGATAGGTCAGTCTAAAGTATGATAAACATTTTATTTAGAAAGGTCAGTCTAAAGTATGATAAACATTTTATTTAGAAAGGTCATTCTAAAGAATGATAAACATTTTAGTTAGATAGGTTAGTCTAAAGTATGATATACATTTTATTTAGACAGGTCATTCTAAAGAATGATAAACATTTTATTTAGAAAGGTCAGTCTAAAGTATGATAAACATTTATTTAGATAGGTCAGTCTAAAGTATGATAAACATTTTATTTAGATAGGTTAGTCTAAAGTATGATAAACATTTTATTTAGATAGGTCATTCTAAAGAATGATAAATATTTTATTTAGATAGGTCAGTCTAAAGTATGATAAACATTTTATTTAGATAGGTCAGTCTAAAGTATGATAAACATTTTATTTAGAAAGGTCAGTCTAAAGAATGATAAACATTTTATTTAGATAGGTCATTCTAAAGAATGATAAACATTTTATTTAGATAGGTTAGTCTAAAGTATATTAAACATTTTGTAAACCTAAGCTCTGTTTGATCAAGTGGGGGGAGCTAAACTTAATTGACAAAATTGGGTGATATGCAACTAAGATGCAGAATTCAAGATTGTAATCCAATGATCCAGAATATGAACAATATGTACATAAGCATTAAATGGCAAGGAAACGTTTTCTGTATGCTGGAATGCAAAACTCATTTTATGCTTGTCTCTAACCATGCCACACTGTCTCCCCACTGTATCTGAATCAAAAACACGCACAGAACATTAACCTGAAAAATACAAAGCATGCAACAAGTAGAGCTGTACCGATGTCACTTTTTGCCGATTATGCTGATACCGCATATAGCCGATTATCAAAATTGCCGATACCGATTATGAGACCGATTATTTATCATATTATGTACTCAGGTATAAGTTGACAAATTTAGAAAACAATAAAGGCCTGGAATGGGGGGGGGGGCCTTATCCATGGGCCAATGTCAAAACTTTACAGGTTTTAGGTGTTTTTGTTGTCTATTGTAACGGCAGTACATCTTGGGACAAAAATATCCGTGTTCCAAGACATAGGCATGTTAAAAAAGTAACTTTCAGTGACCCGAAAATTATTAAACTTATATAAAGTACTATTTATTATTGATTTTGTTATTATTTTGCATGTGCATATTTTCTGATTTCCACAACACGAAATCACATAAAGGTAAAATACAGCCTTCATAATTCGCGGGTCGGTCGAGTTTACCAGGGAGACCATATACTATAATGTACAGTACTTACGCAGTGCAAAGTGTGCATAGCATCACTTAAATCTTGAAACAATGTGTCCAAATAAATTACTACTCTGTTGTCCACAGACCGTGGGGGTGGGCGATGTTTTTTTTTTTTGCAAACAGGAAAGTTTTGCGGCACAATAAATATGTTCTAATCACTATGTAAATTGAGGCAATGCTTTTGAGTTTATTGCCGACTTTCTATGAGCAAAGGTCGTCGGCTTTCTTTGACGACAACAAATACTCGTTATTGCTGCGGCAACATCAGATAATTGTAAAACATTGATATAGAATTGTTTTATTTGTTTAGTATATGTCGGTGCTTCAAAGGTACAGAGAGACCGCCCCTTCTGCCAGATGGTGGCTTGGTGAAACACTAACAAAAGAAATAAAAAATAATTTTAAAAAATCCGGAAATGATTCTCACTTACTAGTATTAAAGACAATGAGTTTGTTCACCCTCTAGGCATTACGGATTAACTGAAAGACAGACGACGTACTCAAACCTACACTGAAGCCCTTTCAAACAATTTCTCACTGGGACATAAGGACTATCGGTGTTTTGTGAGTTTTCATAAAGATAAAGAAAAAACACAAACCTCAAAATTGACTATGTATATATCCATCATTACTCCCTTTGACGTTAATCTTACTGGCTATTCACATGACTTTGGCACTACAATGGCGGTTAGCGACATGTACTTTAGTCTGGTTTACTGCAGTTTACAAATGTTACCGGACGCTGGAGTTGAAAATTTCGCACAACTGGCAGCAAGATAAATTCTTTTTAAATACTTTATAAGAGCAATCTCTTTGTTACAAAATATTAATTGATGGTTCGATGTGTTTATCTCGATATATGGTTATTCGACTATACAGTAGTGTTAGTTAATGAGCAACTTGTTTGCATACTGCATTTATCCCGAGCTCTAGTGTTACAAAGGATTAAGTTACGGTCAGTCAAAACGCGACTGTATATACAACTTTTATCAGGAAAAATTGGTTATTTAAAAAAATTATTTGCATCGGCACCGATTATTTTTGCCGATACCCGATTATACCGATTGTGCTAATAATTGGCCCGATTATGCGTACGGGCGATTAATCGGTACAGCTCTAGCAGCAAGAAAAGAATAACATAAACTAGATGCAGCCATATACAACATGAAAGACAAACACATTTATAATGTTTGTAGCACACAATTATCATTACAGAAAAACCTGCACAACGTAATTTAATAATAAAAATAAGTGACCACTTCAAATTAGATATGCCACTTTAAACTGGAAAATATACTTTTGAAATCAGAAAGTAAAAGAATACCATAACATTTCTTTTTAGATCTAAACACCACTGGTCAAGCAAATTTTCCATTTTGCCAACATCAGGATCTATAACTCCTGAGTAAACTCTTTCATATTCATCTGTTGTGACAGCCTTTACTGATGGTAACGATAACACTGAAGACGATGAATCCTTTTCTTCAGTAAATTTCCGTTCTTGACTCTTCATCTCCTCTTTGAGGCAAGTTGCAAAAAAATCTTTAGGTAGTGATTCTGAAAGATAAAATTGATTAAAGTCAATGTTATCTTCCCAATCTCCTTAGAAAAATTAAAAAAGAAATATGAAAATTCATTCCTTTTATTTATTTGTTTATTCTATAGTATCTTGGAGATTATCATAAAGATTAATACAAATAAAAAAGTTCAAAAATTAATGAAAAAGTTATATATGATTATAATCAACATAGTATCTAGCTACTACGGCCAACCCCAGAATAATAAAAAAAATGACTGCTTATGACAAAAAAACTGATTTTTTTTAACAAATACTGATTTCTAAAACACTAATGCATATTTAACTATTTACAACAGTAGACAATAACTTAATATTTAATGTCAAAGATGCAAGTGTTGCACTCTAACACCTTCTGAATAGGAAACCTCTCTCCAACATTTATAAGCATCACAAATTCAGGCTGCATTATGTATGATGAAGCAGCAAGCTGATGTTTATTAGCTTTTTCATGATGTTTGATGTCATGCACCCTTTCATGCCAAATAGCACAATCACAATTACAATTTTTAAAATGCAAGGTTTTCTCCTTTACTATATGGTTTCAAAAATCTAAACAAGATGGCACAACTATCCTTCCAGTTCTGTTTTCTTTTCTTTGCTGATGAAAATTCTAAATCTTCAGCTTTCCTTTTCAATATAATCAGAAGTTGAATATTATGAACAGAAATACCTACATACTTACCTAGTTACCCACCCACTTACTTACCTATGGGTCATAAAAACAAAATACAATAAAAACAATAGTATTCTTTTCTATCACATTAGACTAAGTTGATCAAAAGCAAAAATAATGCTGCATTATTTCTCTCAATGTTCTAAACATATGCTTGTTAAGCTATTACAGCACTCCACCCATACAAGCCGAGTTTATTGGAAACAAGTCAAAGACTTTGAGTAACCAATGAGTGACAGCCAGCAGTACATGTATAGTTCATGCTTCAATAATTACCTTGATCAGACACTACAACTACAGGCCTTGTACAAAAGAGGTTCAGCATGCAGTACACTCATCTAATACCTGTGCTCAGTCACATGACATGTACAGTATAGAGTAAACCTGCTGAGGCTAACTTACCACAACACACAATGTATGCTGATTACTAAGGAATGCTTACCATTGAATAGGTATTCCTAATTAACACTGTACTGGTCAGATAGGTATTCCTAATTAACACTACTGGTCAGATAGGTATTCCTAATTAATACTGTACTGGTCAGATAGGTATTCCTAATTAACACTGTACTGGTCAGATAGGTATTCCTAATTAACACTGTACTGGTCAGAAAGGGCTTCTAAGAATGATGGTATATAGCATGAAGAAATCATATGGTCATAAAACCAGATATCTTAATGGTCACTCTGATATCATTTTGGCTGCAAGGGTGTATAATTAACATAAATGTATCCAATTATCTAGTTTCAGGATTGTAACAGAAACAGCACCCAATAAATGAATTTAAAACACTAAATGTCAACAAAGTCACTGGTGCATACAATTTAAGTCACTGAGATCTCTTTTTGCAATAAGGATGTAAAACTTATCAAGATGCATCTAGCCAACAAGTTTCAAGAATACAGGAAGTATAGTATAACAAGCCAAAGATGCAAGTGGTCATGAGCTAAATACACAAAACTTAACCAAAGTTAATAACAGATTAGGATGAGCGTTTGTTGTAAGGCTATATCAAAGATGTATTTTGTCATTAGTTCTTCTGATTCTAGCATGAACAGAGTCTGAGTAATGAACATCAGACAAAAATTTAAACCAAGTCAGTTAAGTGTAAAATATGGGTCATACCAACCTAGTTCTGAAATGAAGTAGTAGTGTTATAAATATTTAATTTAATTTGTTTGTTAGTTTTTAATACTGTTTTATATTTATGTTTTTATTTTGTTACATGTAATGAAACATCGCATCTAGTTGCTGATTTTGTTTAGTAAATAACTATTTTATTTTTCTCAGTGTAAGAACCATTAAGCTGAGTAAAGTTCATACCTGGACTATGCGATATTAATCATGTGCCAATTAAACTTCTAATTTCTTCCAGAGGAATGAACTTTTGACCCTCATCCGGGTATCTGTTTTGCATCTTAATTGTCATATAACTGATGTTTTGATATAGGTTTGTCAGTTTGGATTAAAACACTTGACATGTTAAGTTGTATTATGTTGTGTCTAGTTTGGGCTGAATTTTATTTTATTCCAATTATTTAATTCAAGTGATAATTTTCCCTGGAAATACAAAGTTGCTCGACAATATTTTTGGACAAAGACATTCACTGGAATTTATACTGAATTCAAAACTGGAATAATATTTTCTGTGATACATCAAGAGGCTATTGACACATCTGCACTTCATAGTTTATTACAGATGTCATTGCCTTCAATTCTGGATCTCTTAGGGATTCAGAGTTTTATTCAGGACTTTTTATTATTAGGACTTGTGTTTTAATTTTTTGATTATTTTTGGATTTGATTCACAATACCATAAGTGCTTTTTCTCACTTTTCACTTTTTATTCTTGGGAAACTAATTATTTGTTAAACTTTTACAAAGCTTGTTGTCTTCACTCTTTTCTTATTTTAAAAGCTTAACAGTAGTGCCCATCAAAGTGCATCACATTATCAAGTTTTGCGATTCCAGGTATAGATACTTCTGGTCTAAACCCATAAACTTAACCTAAGCTTGTAAATGTGAAATATAAGTCAATGTGATCTTTTGTTGCAACAGTCTGGTACTAACAAATGAATATAATCATCTAGTTTTATGATTCTATCATGAACAGACCCAGGTAGATGCCATCAGACTTTAAACTGTTGCCTAGGACCAAGGGAGAAAGAAGGATTGAGATGCAATAATACTGCGTGATGTCTGGGTAGTATAATAGATTACCTCTACTACATATAGGGGAGGTAATAAACAGAAAGCACAGACCTGCCAACCCTAACAAGACCATCTCAGTAAGGCAGATGATTTTCTTTCCATAAGTTTAACCAGTTACACATAATGATGGCAATCATATCTCCTGCCATCAAACATACTCCAATTGACATGTAATATCCATAAATGTAATTATGTCCCTTTCTATTTTTTCCCCACAAGAATCTAAATATTCCTTTTTATTCTTCTGTAATGATTATTAACACTTTTAAAGAGGCTTAATTTCCCTTTCATCTTTAACAAGGCATCACTTGCTGGATGCCATTTTAAAAAAATTCTATAATCAGCAGTTACATTATGCAAACACTTTGCATGAATATGTATGTCCAGTTTAATGCATCTGATGTACTATATTAAAGTTAGTCTGGTTCCCAGACTAGCTCCACTTAATCTAATAAACCAAAATACAAATAAAACATTGATGAGCTAATTATTCTAATTTAACAGCAAGTCATAGTTCCATAGTTTTTTCTTTGAATCCGTAAGTCTGTATTTTAATGGTAATTTTCATAAGACAAAATCATAATGGTTGATAGATCTTGAAAGCTGGAAAAAAGAGACCAGACTGAAAATATGTTTACTGACAAGGATAAATGGGTTTTCCCTATTACAAACTGAAATCTTTATTTGATAAAAAGTGTGAAAAGCGTAAATTACAGGAAGTAAGAATAGTATAACAAGAAAGTAGTGGATACTTACTAAATTGAACATCCTCTAGGTCTTCAAAATCTCTAGATATAGGACTCTGGCCACCAAAGTCTGGGAGTTCCTCCATATTCCTGCTAACACGGACAACCACTGGAGTAACATCTGACTCCTGACCTGACTCATCAGCTTCATAAAAGAGTAAATTTTCAAAGTGACTATCCTTATAAATAAACAGTACTATCATTAAAATTTGCATAGTGACTATCTTTATAAAATAAACAGCACTACCATTAAAATTTGCATAGTGACTATCTTTATAAAATAAACAACACTACCATTAAAATTTGCATAGTGACTATCTTTATAAAATAAACAACACTACCATTAAAATTTGCATAGTGACTATCTTTATAAAATAAACAGCACTGCCATTAAAATTTGCATAGTGACTATCTTTATAAAATAAACAGCACTATCATTAAAATTTGCATAGTGACTATCTTTATAAAATAAACAGCACTGCCATTAAAATTTGCATAGTGACTATCTTTATAAAATAAACAGCACTATCATTAAAATTTGCATAGTGACTATCTTTATAAAATAAACAGCACTGCCATTAAAATTTGCATAGTTACTATCTTTATAAAATAAACAGCACTACCATTAAAATTTTCAAAGTGACTAACTTCATAAAATAAACAGCACTGCCATTAAAATTTGCATAGTGACAATCTTTATAAAATAAACAGCAGTACCATTAAGATTTTCAAAGTGACTAACTTCATAAAATAAACAGCTCTGCCATTAAAATTTGCATAGTGACTATCTTTATAAAATAAACAGCACTACAATTAAAATTCGCATAGTGACTATCTTTATAAAATAAACAGCACTACCATTAAAATTTGCATAGTGACTATCTTTATAAAATAAACAGCACTACCATTAAAATTTTCAAAGTGACTAACTTCATAAAATAAACAGCACTGCCTCTAAAATTTGCATAGTGACTATCTTTATAAAATAAACAGCACTACAATTAAAATTTGCATTGTGACTATCTTTATAAAATAAACAGCACTATCATTAAAATTTTCAAAGTGACTATCTTAATAAAATAAACAGTCTGCCATTAAAGTTTTCACTGTGACTATCTTTATATAATAAACAGCACTGCCGTTAAAATTTGTAAATGTCATTGCTTCTTTGAGTAAATGCTTGGTGAGAGATATTATTTTTTCAAATGGGACTTATTCCTGAATAAAAGTATTAAAATGTTTCTGATCTAAACACTTTTAATATATGCATTAGCATAACATTCATGACTGTAGTTCAAGTTTTACTGTCATCAGCTGAACTTTGCAACTAATCTGTTTGTTGCTGTTTAGGATTAATGCTATTTTTCTGGACACAATGTAACTGGTGGAAGAAGATTCCCAGGAAGAACCACTGACCCACAAAGCTTCAAGCAAGCTTTCTTACAAACCCACATTGGTCAAGCAAGAGAGTCAAAACCGAACAATGTGCGATGGCAGTTATCAATAATTGCAATCACTTAGACCAATCAGGCCCCCACAGCTAATCTGGTGTTAATTGAGCAACTATGAAAAATGCGTGAACAATAATAAGCAAATCAAGATATAATTCTGTAATTAATCACAACAATTTCATTCTTTGTCCTTGATTCTTGAGTCATTACAAGAGAAAAATACTTTTGATATATTTCACATTTTTAAAGTTTAATATAAAACTCATTATATCAACGCTGGCTGCCAAACTATGAATATACCTCAAATGGCTACATCTCTAAAAAGTGCAGAAAAAACACAGGCAACTAGACAGACTATGAAAAACTGATGACTTATTTTAAATGAAAGACTATGAATTGAGACTGCAACAAGCAATTAGGGCTGACCACACCAGACAAAATAATAAAATTAAAAGGCAAATACATTTTTAAGTCAAACAAGAGCCATAACTCTTAAAAACGTGACGAGGAAACATTAAAATGTCAAATCAAATGTTGTTACAGTAATATAAATTGTAGAAAAAAAAGTAAAAATCAAACTAGCGCTAGGTCTCTCTCACATGAAACTTCATAATAAATTTTATTTCATGCATTATGTCTTTCATAAAAAAAAAACAACTGGAAAAACCATGTTATATATATCACATAGGAGCCATAACTCTGTTAAATCTTCCTGGAAAATGGGGAAAAATGAATATCTTCATTCATGTAAAGAAAGCCTCCCATGAAATTAGACTAGTCTATTAAGTCATTCAAATGACCTTGAGCTGAAACAAAATTGAAAGGCAAAGATTAAAGTTAACCAGGGATGATAATTATGTTACATTTTTCTGGAAAATAATGAAATTTGAACTTTACCAAGATCATCATGTAAAGCCCTATGCCAAAATTACAATCCCTTAAGTCCTTCAAAAGTTCTAAAGCAGAACAATATTAGAAAGCAAATTTCCATGTCAAACAGAGGTTGTAACTCCATACATATTGCTGGACTCACACAAAACCTGATTTTAATCTATGTAGTCCTTTAAAAGTTCTTGCACAGAAACAAAACTGAAACACCATGCTCTAAGTCAAAGAATGTCCATACCTCTTTAATTTTGGTGGAAAAAAAAACTAAATAATTTATTTTTAAATTTGCTATTTTCTTATCTATAAGACAATGAACTACACATCAATTAAATGCTATATTTTCTATACCATTTTTCTCCCTGGTGACTGTAATGATGGTTTCCCTGGCAGGTGGAGACTGAGCAAAGGATTCCCTAGCATCGGTCAGAGTTCTGCCAACAGTTGCCGGGTTGTACTTTGGCATCACCACTGCATACTTTAGTAACTCCTCATATTCTTCCTATCATAAAAAATAGGTTTGTCTGCATCTATTGCTTCAGTCATAATGCTATATAAAAAAAGGTTTGTCTGCATCTATTGCTTCAAAGTCATAATGCTATAAAAAAAATAGGTTTGTCTGCATCTATTGCTTCAGTCATAATGCTATTAAAAAAAACCACAAGGACCATATTTTAATTCACACATGATAATGCACCTGACATAAGTTTCACCGCACCAGTGGCCTAATGGTTAGAGCATCTGCCTCAGATGCAAGAGGTCTTGGGTTTGATTCCCGACTGAGTTATATCAAAGACTTACAAAAATGGTACATGTACTAACAGTTGCCTCGCTTGGTTCAGCATTAAGAGGTTAGTGATAGGACTGATCGGCCTGGTGTCAGGATAATGTGACTGTGTGGGAAATCATGCTACATGTCTGTGGCACAATGCCCCTAGCGTTCCTATAAACTGCCGCAATGCAGACATCGTAGCGATATGACTGAATTTTTTTTAAAGCTACACTCAAAATTAAATCACACACACACATAAGCTTCAGATATAGAAAAGGCCAAGCGACACCATGATCCAAGAGTGGGACCAGAAAAACGCAAGTATGTCATGATATTATACCCTATATATGAAGCATATCTGGCAATGGATTATTACAATTTATTTGATAAAATAAACAAATAAAATCAATTATAGGAATATTAACCTAGGAAATATATTGCCTGGTATCAAGGGCTACACGAATACTGGGTTTGGGCTACCATATATGGAAGTCTTAGAGGTCTCGGAAATGCTTAATTATGCATATTTGGATGCATATTTTTTATCTGGGACACAGAAAATCACCCATGCATAAGTCTTCTGTAAGCATGCAAACAGCTGGGTGGCAAATTCAAAGGCTTGCCAGTCCTACTTCAACAACCTACTGAGTGGGAGAATGTGTTGATTACTTTATCATTTTAGCTGTACTGATATTTTTAATAACATAATTCAGTGGTTAACATACCTCTAGATGTGCCTGCTGTATTTATAAAAGTACATCAAATGAACGTGATGCAATCACTGGGTGGCAAGTTCAAAGATTTGAACTAGCAGCTTGTGTGGGAAAATGTGCTGATATTTACAATGACTGAATTCAGAGGCAGACCGTTACATGTACATGTGGTTATTATAAGAGTACATCAGAACTTTAGCTTCCATTATTGTGTTCATTTCTGACTGTAGCCAAATTTAGTGCATGTGACTTCGAAATCAAGACACATCAAGATTTAGAAAATAATGTCATTTGCAAATTTGGATAAGTATTTTGAGGTTAAATGGCAAACTGACAATGATCTTAATGAGATTCAGAAGAGTGCTAAAGTTGCTAGAACTGATAGTTTGGAAACTGATGGCTTTGAAAAGACGTAATGTTTATGCATCAGGCTATGGAATGAAATACATTACTTGCGAATCTTTTTGTCAGCATGATATTGATAAGACAAATGAGGGTCAGAGGTCAGAAGCTGTCAGCTTATTTAGAGAAATTACCCTTGGCTAAGACGGAAGGAGATCGTTCCTTGTGTGTATTGTGGAAATACAAACTTTTGTCCAGGGAGTAGTACTGTTTTGCAGTTTACTGCATTTACCGAGGAGGTGAACCCATATTATGTATTTGCTGTGGTAGGGATGATAAAAAGTCAATGTCATCAATTCTGCTTGAAATGAAAGTTGATATGGATGCAGACAAGGACCAATGCTGTGCAATACAACCTTAAAAATCTGTATTAATATGTGAAAGATCACATTCAATCATAGTAATGCACAAAGCATATCATGGAACATGTTTAATTCTTACACTAAGGCTCAGACTTTTTGATTTGGTCTGGGACTTCCAGGATTTTTCTTTTTAGAGCCTAGGGACCCGGACTCAACATTTTCAAAAACAAGGGAATCCATACTTGCTCTTGTAGGGTAGGGTTTGTCAAAATGTGGATATTTTATCAAATCCTCTACTCTTGTAAATCAAACAAAATCATCAAGAACATTGCACACTCCACCATAACATTCAGTCATTAAGCACAATCATTAAGTGTGGGTATCCGTAACTATATATTAAATCACTTAAGTTGTGTATTAATTCATTGTAAATTAAAGCAACTCACCTGTAACCTTGTGGAAACAGAACTGCCAGGGGAATCTGGAGGGATATCTGGAAGACTATTTTCATTTCCTGAAGATGACATGGTGCCTGAGGTCGGATTTCTCTTTTAAAAATGGTCTGAAAGTAAATAAAGAAAATAATGCTAAAGTTTTCTTTTTGTACAGTTCAGTTTTTTGACAAGAGGTATATAAGTGGACTGAAAGGAAATAATAAAGTATAGATAAATTCATAGATATCTAGACAGACTGCTTTTTTTCATAATTTCACAATAGTAAGTTATGTATGATATGACATTATACCACGTCTTAAATTCACAGAAAGCATTGTCCCATATGTTTATGGCCTACATAATAATATCTTTATACTAAATCTTCAATCACATATTATTCTGACTTTGCTTTCTATGAATTGTATATATCCCTTAATTTATCTGCCCAATGATTTACAAAAACAGACAATCTAATGAAGAGGTACATCCTAGACAGTCTTATCCAATAGTATTACCCCAAGACAGGTTCACTTTCAATTTCAAATTTATGTTATGAAGAAAAATAAAGCAAGCAGATAACAAACAAAAAACATGTGACTTTCACCAATTCTATTCTTGCAACACAAACTGATATTTTCATCATCAACTGTTAACATGTTCACATCAGGCAGTGACAAGATTCCGTCTTCTTGGGATCAGATATAAATTTGTACACCTCTGAATCGGCTATTTTACTTGGACTTAATTCCTTAAGTTCTGACAACAGTCATAGTATTTTATTTAGTCGCTCAAATTTCTTATTTTTTGTCTTTATCTTATGTCTCAATTTTAAAACGTCAAATTTCAGAATACCTATATTTTTGTGGGCACGCGCAAGAGCCCTAAGCCTGATCATCTGAAAACATTTTCCTTTGTTACTTTTAGTGATAACCTGTTAGGGACATTGAGTTGTGCCTCATTAGTGAATTTGGGTGTCGAAAGCCATTAATCGATGCAGCTTCAATTTTAATGTTTCTCCAATCTGCCTGTATCTTCAGTTAAGAATTGTCAAGACTTGGGAAACATATTCTAATATGTGATGTATGAAAATATGTATGTATGTGTGTGTGTGTGTGTGCGTGTATGTTGATATGTGCATTCAAGCTGGTAAGTCTTATGTAAACGGGCTGATGTATTTTGCTTTGTATCACTTTATCCCTTTCAGGCAATTATTTTCTTTCTCATTTGAGAGAGAGAGAGAGAGAGAGAGAGAGAGAGAGAGAGAGAGAGAGAGAGAAAGAGAGAGTTGCACACATGGATAGACACGTTCAGACGTACAGTCTTTGCATGTGTGTATATTTGTTTAAAAAAATAGCAGCTTACAAGGAAACAAAGATAATGAGTACCATAATTAATCAGTTTATTCATTTCTAATTTATTTGGAGTAAAGGAAGAACTATGATTGACGATACTGAATAAAACAAACTTAATTGGTACGAGGTTGATGTTGCAGCAACTAAACTGGCGAAATGCTCGGCATTTCTCTCTCTCTATCTATCTCTCACACACACAGAGATATATATCTACTTGCTGTATTAAAAAAATATCTTTATACAACTATTGCATAGTTGGGCCGAATTGTCTTTTGAGTTGGGCCAAATTGTCTTTAAAGTTGGGCCAAATTGTCTTATTTTCGGTCCAAGTTGGGCCGAATTGTCTATAAGTCAACTACTAGTCATGCGACTACCCTTCACTGTACGAATAGCAAAATTTCAATTATGCATACAATGCCAAAGACAATGGGGAGATGTGGTACATGATGACTGTATCAATAATCTTTCTTACTTAAGGTACAAAAAGGCTGCCATGCAAATAGTATTGGTCTTGATATATTGATTCTTTCTGCAGAATGAAATCTTTCAAAGAATTATGAAAACAAAAAATACATTATATATAATAGCAGCTAATTAAAGATGAAAATGAAAATCCCAGATACATGAAAAATTTGGGAATTCTAGTGCCAACATTTGGGTAATATAATAAACAAACAATGGCAGCTTTGGCTTAATAAAAATTAAATAATCATGTTGGAATTTTATCCACAACAGATTCTTAATAGTACAAATCTTCAACATGTTTAATATCCAGCTAATAATAATAATAATGAGGACTTTGTATAGCACATATTCTTTAGAAGCTCTAAGCGCTTTACAACATCTATAATGATATGACTACAGAAAAACAAAAATAAAAACCATGCAATTGGAAAACATAAAAAAGCTACTGAATCAATGGGTTTGCTTTGGCTGCAATATATGTAAGCTGTTTAGGATTAGATAAAGTTTTAAAACTAGAACGTTTTTAACCGATCCCAATTTGCTGCAAATTTTGCAATAAACCGCATCAATATGCTTAAAATTGATTAGGCATCTCCTCTTGAGACAGTTGGCATGATGAGAGAATGTCCTCGTAAAAACTTTCCAACAAAATTTATACAAATGCGTACATTATATAGCTTGCATTAAGATGCAGAATCTGCAGAAACACCCCTGTGCTATCAATTCATCGGTGGCAGTCTGTCACGAAACAAGTTTAGACCCGCTGTATCCAAGACAATATATTGTATATTTGCACGTTTTACAATTTTTTTGTCCATGATATTTAAACATCGATAAGTAAAAGAAACAATATATTAAAAAATATTATGAACCTTAAGTATGAAATCAGAAGCTTATTTGAAATTCTCGAATTATTTGTAAACCTTCTTCCCGCCGATCAATTATTCGGCCATATTGTAAACAAACTAGTTTATCAACATACGACGATTTTCATTGGGTAAAACTTTTTCTATCCGTAATAATGATTGGATACTTTATTTTATTCAAGGGAGGCAAAAACTCTTATATAAAACAAAACTAAACTAAAAAGTTGAAATCGTGATACGGAAATTTCTTTTATCACAGTGTCACTTAAAACCTATCTTACAGTAAAATTCACACCGGTCATGTAGGCGCATCTACTCAAATTAAATTAAATTTTAATCGGTATTCTTAAATTTAATACTAAATCGATTTAATCAATGTATTTGCAATATGAAATTATTCATTACTGAGGACTTTTCTAATAATAGTCAGGTACTAAACTGGGTGAAGAAAGAGCATGTTCGGTCTAATTTTTGCAACATAGGTATATTCATTCCTTATTTCAACATGTGTAGCTTTCATAATGACATCACAATGCATGACATTCAATCTGGTTTGTGCTGGATCAACTAGAAAGTTTAAAGTGGGCAAATGAGTTGGTCTAAATCATTATCAGCACAGATTCTGTATGGCCAACTCAGGGGTGGTGGTGGAGGGGTAATATGAACAGGAGCCATGAAGGGTAGAAGATTCTTGGCCTGAAACCCTAAATGGCAAAAAGAGTCACCAAATCATAGTTACAATTGAAATGTAAGAACACTTTTTTTTCACTGAAAAAGCATGAATTTCTTGATTAAATTAAAATTAAAATGTCCAGATTATTTGCTATCATTGTAGAGCTACATCTGTCTACCTTTCTATAATACCACCCACTTTAGTGTATCATGTATGACCTTGATGCTACAGACCTTGGAAGTAGGCTACTACCTCATGCCCGTTAAAGTTGTCGCTAGGGGTTAATGTGTTACAGGTAAATTTCTCAATCAAGCCTTCAGAGAAAGGTTCATAATGAGGTTTAGATGGTGATAAATAAAACACACATGTGGTTTCACCTCAGCATTAGCAAGCCCAAAACTGGTATCTGGAGGACTGTACTTAATAGTCTTAAAGATTCAGTTCTGGCCCTATGCTAGTGGCAAGCAGTAGTCGCCTTCCCTCAAGCTCGGAGAAGGTGGAAAACATCTAGTGTGTCTAGTATGCCAATTAATGGAGTCATAGCTAAACCATTCAAGGTATCATGATAAAAAAAAGAGGACATGGCCAACTCACCGCTGGTAGATGTTAAATGGGAATTTAAAAAAAAAGTATGAATGTTGACCCAAGCCTTTGCCTAATGCCAGTTCTCAAATGATAGGTCAGTTCCCTACAGGATTAAAAGAAAACATACCAAAAGGAAATTATAAAAACAGATACCCATTTTCTAGTCTGGTGTTTAAAACTCACAAGGTGATGTGAAGAATGATGTCCAATTCATGGATTATGTTGTTCAGTGTTCAGCACTCATGTACAGATGCCTTTGCCCTACATCCCAGTACCCAATACCTCGTGGTTGGTGCCCAGTAGCTGGTGTTTCGTTCTCAATACCTGGTGTTTGGTGCCCGGTACCTGGTGACCAGTGATAGATCTTCAATGACTGTCACTGGACACATGACCCTGTAGCCTGTACCCAGTATCTGGTATTTTGATGCCAGTGACATATATTTCTTGAATTGCATCTGACACATTATGTTATGCTATCTGCTCCACAGTCCAGGTACCAGTCACCCTACCTGATGAGGTGATGTAGACTTTACTGAGTCTTTGTGGAGCTCAATTCCAAAGAACATCCCTATGCCAACAAGTGCCAAAGATCCCTCCCTTAGAGATCTTCCCTTAACGGCTCCAGACGTCTCCATTTAAGCAGGCTATTGCTATTAGCAGGCTATTGCATAGTACAGTTGCCTAATCCTTCAAAACAAGGGTAAGGGACCTGTGAAGAGGAAGAATTAGGGTTGATTTTTTTTTGGCTCTATATGCCTGGCAATTTTCTACCAAGTCCCAAAGTTTGTAAAGCCACAAACAACAAAAGAGGCAACCATCCATGCATATATGCAAGTC
Organism: Unio pictorum; assembly: GCA_030141615.1. Classification (NCBI taxonomy): domain Eukaryota; kingdom Metazoa; phylum Mollusca; class Bivalvia; order Unionida; family Unionidae; genus Unio; species Unio pictorum. The sequence goes on along the minus strand of JARLTB010000129.1, from coordinate 3,799,484 downwards.
AGGTGGGATGAGTGCCACATGATGCTTTTGTATGCTTTCATTTTCCTACACCTTGAGTCATTATAAAGACTGAAAGGAAAAAATAAACTACAACAATGGCCAAAAAAAACAACAGGGTAGGAAAAAAAACAATGGACTTGAACTTGAACAACAACAGGATAGGAAATACAAGAATGGACTAAAACAATAACAGGGTCGGAAATACTTACCCTTGCATGTGTTCCTGTTAGTTGGATGTAACACAAGAAGCCCACTACAATATTCTACACTACACTACATACATACATACATACATACATACTTACATACATACATACATACATACATACATACATACATACATACATACATACATACATACATACATACATACATACATAAATACATACATACATACATACATACATACATACATACATACATACATACATACATACATACATACATACATACATACAAATGAAATTTAGTCATTTACAATTTACAATTTACATACATACAAGTCAAACTGCAAACTGCACAGACCCAGATCAGCTGTCACATAATGCAGGGCCTATGCAGTTTTAGGATGTACAACTTGAGAGTTGGAATTTGAGAATTGCTAGTGATCAAAAATAGATCAGACAATGGTGCTCAGAATCAGAATCAGAAGAAGAAGAAGAAGAAGAAGAAGAAGAAGAAGAAGAAGAAGAAGAAGAAGAAGAAGAAGAAGAAGAAGAAATAATAATAATACACTGTAAGTAATTGTAAAAATGTGATACTTAAGTTGATTAATATTGTGAAAACATAAGTTTATAACATTTCTACCATATATGTAGTTTGGGAGATTATGCCTTTCATGTTTGAAAAAAGGAATATACATTTATAAATAAACTAAGTATTAAGTGATGAAAAGGCTTTTTTCACAGATCTAAATAACAATTTTATATTGTTGCTTTTCCTTTCAGTTCACAAATGACCATGAAATCAGTAACTGGTTTGTTTCTTTCAAGTACACTGTATGTAAGTAGCTAATTAATTTTGTAATTTTTTAATTAATTTTCATCACCATGAGGACCATCTTTATTTAAGTTAAAAAGATTATACTTTAGCAATTAAAGAACCAATCAAAATTAAAGTTGTACATTATACTGAAGCAATCTTAAAAAGCATTAAAAATACATACCTGCATATCAAACAAAAAGCATGATTTTGTATTCCTGAACCCACCCACCCCAAACCATTTCAGTTTATACCCGTAACATATAGCCTGTATAAATGATAACCAGTCCTGCTTAGAGCTCATGTAAAACTATCCTTGGGGCAGCTTATACAAGGCAAAGAAGTCAGGTATAAAATAACCACTATTTCATGCTATACTTAGCTGGCTAAAAAAGCACCCCAAGTGGCTGAGTGATCTAAAGTGCTCTCCGTTACGGATCACTGACATCTCACCTCTGTCTGCTTGGGTTTGAGTCTAAGATTCGGCTAATGTAGTTATGTGAGAAAGCTTGCCAGTAGCTTTTTGTGGGTCGGTGGTTCTTTCCGGGTTCTTCCTCCACCAATAATACTGGCCGCCATGTATAGCCTATTGTGTGATGAAAAATGGCGTTAAACCCTACAACAACAACAAATTACTTTGCAACATATTGAACATGCCGAATATTCAGATTATTTCTCTATATTATTATTCATAATCTTGTTAAAATACTATTAATTGACCTACAATTTTCAGGATGTTTTTAGCCATGACACAGGCTGAATGAAGGACATTATTAATCATACTTTCATGTCTGCAAAGTTGATTTGTGTTGAAAAAACATTAAACACGAACTGGACTGAGGCATTTATTACTGCCATAACATGTAAATCCCCATTAAACTTAAAAATACTATCCACTCCCCCCATTAAGCCCAATGAAAAGGTCAGTCCAAAATGTGACATACATTCATTTCCTATAGAGACAAGTTTATCTTGTGGTCAAACTGCATCATGTAGTTATTCTGACAAATTAATACTAGCATAATGGTAAGCAAGAACAACTCAGTTCTTACAAGGATTGGCTCTGTGAATCCAGCAGGAAAGTATGAACAACAGTACCATCCAGTGTCTACTGAGCACAAAGATGAACACTAATGACAACCCCTTAATGAACTACTGAGAGCTGCAAATACTGCATCTAATTGAGCCAGTCAATGGTTTTAATCTAATTAAGCATATATTAATTAAGCCAGTCAATGGATTTTAAAGACAGAAACATTTTCATTTAATGTCAGTGTGGATGTAATTATGTGAGTGTTTGCACTTATGTGTATACGTATGATGATGATATTTGACAATGCTGTCTACTTTTGTTTTCTTTGTAAAGTGTATGAAATGTTCTGAAGAATACAAACAATGATTTTCTTTTATTTAGATATGAATTTCCAATCATTTTCTACAGATTTATAGGTACAGATAGCTTATTCTTAATTAATTGTCACTTTTTGGGATCATGCACACAAATCCTCCTTGGGACTTCAAAACACAGTCTCTAAGTCTCAGAAATTCCACAGTTTAGGAATATGGTAGCTATGAAAATATAAGTTGTACATTATACATAAGCACAGTTTCTGAGTCTAAGAAACTTCATGGTTTAGGAATATGGAAGCTATGAAAAGTTTGGTAATATGGAAGGTGTTAAAAGGTAAGTTGTACATTATACATAAGCAACCGGACCCTTATGAAAAACACATTCTTTTTTTCATAAAATTCTAGCCCTAAAAAAAAATACAAAACTGCAGAGTACCACCTGAAAACAAATGTAAAAATGTATGCAAATTCTATTATTTCATATCATCATTTTTGATGTTCTCAACCAAACAGTGTATTAACATTTATGTTACACGTGAAAATAAGCTAATTATTCTTTTTTTTGCTCTTGCTTACACAATATGCCTTGTGGCAGTACTTTCTTCAATGACCTTAATTAATTGCATTAAGTATAAGAAAAGATATAATGAAAATTGTTCTTTTCATTGATTTGATCTGAAATTAAGGAAAATAGTGATGACAAACCAGAGTTGTTTTCTTCCATATTGTTTTAGAATAGGCATTTTTACCCTCTTCCTCTATGAACCTGGTCTATTGTTTTTGTTTTTTGGGTTTAACACCATTTTTAAGATGGACTAAATACTGGTATTATTAACTGGAAACCAGGAAATCCCTGGTAAAAACAACTGACACATAGATAGCCAATGGTAAGCTTTCTCACATAACCACACTGACTCATAGATAGCCAATGGCAAGCTTTCTCACATAACCACACTGACTCATAGATAGCCAATGGCATGCTTTCTCACATAACCACACTGACCATGCCCAAAACTTGAGTGACATGGCAGTAAGGGGTAACTTTTTGACCACATGTCCACCTTGGACTTGTTCTATCCCTGCTTCAACTGTAAAATTTATTATTAACATCTCAAGAAAAATTGAGGCAAGTTTTATGCTCCCTTCTTTAAGCATTGCATTGGTTGCTCAGGGGCTGGGGTTGTTTGGGACTTGGTTGCTCTATGAATACTGTTATGTGAGGAAAAATCACGAGGCTTATTAACAGGACTGTTTACTTCAAATTACACCAATCAATCATACACCAAATTATAAGGAATTTACAGATCTTTTAACAATACTTTTATATATTTTAAAAAGCTAGAATAACCAGTGATTAATCTCTCAGTGGAGATGTCCAGGAAAAGGGAAAGCTTATTCTGTGAAGAGGATTCTGACTTTGAGGCATTCAGAGAGGTGGAGATTTTCAGAGGCTGAAATGTACTATGGGGACAATATGACTAATATGACAATGTTTAAGGGCTGCCCCACTATTGTTGTAGGGTTTCATGTCATTTTTCAGCACACGATAGGCTATACATGACGGCCAGTATTAAATAAATGGTGGACGAAGAACCCAGGAAACCCCCTTTGGAAAGAACCACCGACCTACGAGAAGTTACTGGCAAGCTTTCTCACATGGCTGAATCTGAGACTCGAACCCACACAGGTCAGATGGCAGTGATCCATAACGGAGAGCGCTTAAGACCACTTGGCCACTCAAGGCCCCAATGCCCCAAGAATGAATGTAGGACTGATTCTGAAATCTTTAAATTTTTCCCTGGTGCCAAAATTGAAAACCAAGGTTACAATTAAGTGACATGGAAGACCTGCACACTATGCCCCATATGGTTTCCAAAGTCATATCTGCATTAGAGAAACAACTTTATGGCCCAAAAAAAACCCAGGCCACTGAACCCATAAAAAGTACATAACTGAGAAATATTCTAGACTATTTTTAAACAAATATGAGAACAATCAGGTCTCAAACATAAAATCATGAAATACATCAAGTTGGGAATACACATCATGCGAGTGTTTATTCTATTTATATTAGTATTTTTCACAAACAAAATGTGTCTGTTTAGGAAATTAGTGGATTTAAAATGGATTACATAGATTTCAGTTTTGTGGGGTTTTTTAATTGTTAAGAGTGGGCTGGCTGCACATAATGTGATGTCAGTCACTAATCATCACATATAACTGATATTATGAACTGAAGATGCCAACTTTTATCGACACAAATGACTTGACATTACTCAGTGTGCTTTTTACAAAATGGATGTGTGATTGTGAACTCTTAAGTAAAAAAGAATGATGCACTGAACTCAGTTTAAATCACTCTAAACTAGATGCAGCTGTAGATAGAAATTGTAATTTGCAAGCATATGTATTAAATTGCAGGGCTTGTATCATTGCTTTTTATGTTACTCATGATCTAATGTTATCATTATGCACTATAATAAAAGAAAGAAAACAACCATAAGTTTGTTATTATAGTTTTATTTCCTTTAAAACCTTTTTTTGGACACAAATGTAAAATACCATGCATTAAAAAAAAATTCAAATTTACAGAAACTGTATTTCACAAAACATTAGACCATCATTTTGCTTACACCACCTGCCACAACACTACACAAATACACTCTGAATTTTCTATGATTTTCACTTTAACGCTGATATGATACAGTCAGCAATTATGGACCATGAAGACATCAATATAATGAGTGCTGAAGCCACAAAATACAAAATTCATAGTACATGATGAATTCTTCCTTAAATACAATAACAAGAGTTTAAATTAAAACCGTCATAAAAATAAATACACCTGGAAAAATGTAAAAAAAAACACAAATCCATGCTTTTCACTTCAAAATTGACCAGTGTCAAAATTAAGTTGCCTCAACATTTTGTCAAGATTCTACATGTGCACATATAAAGTGACCAAGGAAATTGGAAGTTTAAATTAAGTGGAAAGATTGACATTGAAGTGGTTTAACATATTGGACACAAATTTGCTAACCATGTGGGAAATCTTTCATAACAAAATCAAGTGCCGGTTGAAATTCCACTTTTTAATAAGGTCAATGTGATTGCTTCCATTATTAAAATTAACAATCACTATTAAAGTTAACACCTATAATGTACCTTATGTGATTGTTCTTTTCTGTAAAAAAATTAACTTTTCTTATTCAAACTATCAACATTGCAATTAAGCCTGACTTAAATGTCCATTTGTGGCTTGGATAATAAATGAAAAAAAAATGACAAGTAACAAAATGTGAAACAAATCAGTGATAACCTGAGTTATTTAAAAGGTATTATCAGGACTTAATTGCAATCAGTGCTGAGTTTCGTGGTGAAATTAAGTCATCAAATATTGGCACCATGTTGCTATGGAAACCTCTTTCAAGAAGCCATGCTTGCCTGTCCGAATGTATTAGGGATTCAATGACAGGCTGAAGAAGGACTTGTAACAGCTGAAATAAAAATAAAGATAATAATCTTCTCTGTCATTATTAAAAATTGTTTATGAATAATTATAGTGTATTAAGATTCACTTATAATGACAAGGATTTTGAAAAGCACTCTAAATTGTCTTATGATGTATTTAAAATTACCTTGGGCTAATAAAAAGTAAATAAAACTAAATTTTGCTGACAGCAATATTTTACCGCCATCATGTATCAGTTAACAAAAGTAAGACAAAATTACTTTTCATCCATTGTAGTAAATATGTCAGATACAGTTTAATATAATGGCTTGCTTGTTATCAATGCATACAAAGTAGGCACCTCTGCTACTTGTCACCGACTGATACGATTAAAAGTAAAGGGTATTTTACTTTTGCAACCCACTATCACTGATCTGTATCACTGAAAGAAAAGAGTCTTTAACTTTTGCATCCATCAGTCACTGATTGGTATGATTGGAATAAATGGTCTTTTACTTTTGTATCCATCAGTCACTGATTGGTATGATTGGAAGTAAATGGTCTTTTACTTTTGTATCCATCAGTCACTGATTGGTACGATTGCAATTAAATGGTCTTTTACTTTTGTATCCATCAGTCACTGATTGGGTTCTAGGTGCTTTGACCACAGGTGCTTTGACCATAGGTGGTTTGACCATAGGTGGTTTGTCCACAGCGGGGGTTAGACCACCGGGGTTTTGTCCATAGGTGGTTTGTCCACATGTGGTTTTTATAATAATAATAAACTGTTATTTAGAGTTTAAAATTATGGTTCAGTTAATGAAATTTTATGTGACAAGTTTCCTTTGAGTTGCCAATAAGTGAATGCTAAATAGTAATTAACATGTAATAAATAAAAGTCAATGACAGCATGTTTTTGGTCCACATAAAGGCTGGTGCCAGGCCTACTTGATTTATTATTAAACAGAAAATGAACACAAATTAGGCAACTAGTCCAACGTTTCACAAATTAAGGCTGTAGATCTACTAGCCACATGGACGCACGTGCCAAGCCATCGATGACCTCGTGACATCCAAGTATGATAATACAATCATCACCAGGACCCGAATCAAACTGAACGAAGTGACTAAAATGTTCCGGCATCTCAAAATCGAGATCAAAACTGAACGAAGTGACTAAAATGTTCCGGCATCTCAAAATCGAGATCATGTGGAATCAGAGGCATTGCTCTGTCTCCGTGGGTGTTCCTTTTCTGTCTGTGTTTCCTCAATGCTCTTGATAAAGTAGTTTTCTTTGGTAATGCGTGTAAAACATGATCGGCGAGAGTTGAAGTGACTGAAGTTTGTGTTGCAGCTGGCGTAGCAAGAGTATCCTCGAGTCTTCATTTCATTTCTCATTAATCCCTGAAGATATGCTTTTAATCCCTCACTTTAATCCCCAAATATACTTACATCTAATGCTCCAACAACTAATCATAGTCTTTTCATATTATTCTTACCACCTATGGTCAAACCCCTTGTGGTCAAACCCCCACTGTGGACAAACCACCTATGGTCAAACCCCCGCTGTAGACAAACCACCTATGGTTAAAGCACCTGTGGTCAAACCTCCGTGTACCACTCATTGGTATGATTGCAATTAAATGGTCTTTTACTTTTGTATCTGTCAGTCACTGATTGGTATGATTGGAAAAAAATGGTCTTTTACTTTTGTATCTGTCAGTCACTGATTGGTATGATTGAAAGTAAATGGTCTTTAACTTTTATATCTGTCAGTCACTGATTGGAATACATGTTACTAGCAGTTAATTACATTTAAATGATTCTACATCTGTATTTTTGTTTCTTGAAAGATACAACACATTTGCTAAATAAAGATCTTCAACACACAACTACTTCAATACACAACTACTTCAATACACAACTACTTCAATACACAACTACTTCAACACACAACTACTTCAATACACAACTACTTCAATACACAACTACTTCAATACACAACTACTTCAATACACAACTACTTGCTGAATGTAAGACAGACACTTACTTGAAGGGGTATGAATATAAACAGAGCATAGATTTTAAGAAAATGATATCAAAACAGCTGAACTTGTGTGCAGACCATTTTATACTTTGGTACTAGATGATATTAAAATCTTGAATTTTATATTTTGGTACCAGATGATATTAAAATCTTTAATTTTATATTTTGGTACCAAATGATTTTAAAATCTTCAATTTTATATTTTGGTACCAGATGATTTTAAAATCTTGATATTATTTGTATCGTGACTTACTGTTAATGGCTGAATATATTCAAAACACTGATAGAATTGACCATAAAGATGTGACATCTCTTCTTTAAAAGTCTGCATGGCATGTGCTAAAATATACAAAAACAAACACAAATATTGCAACAAACTGTTATTAACAAAGCATGTCTCAATCAATTTCATATTTTGTATGTGATGCACCAGTAGTGTAAAAATAAAATGTTGCTTGGGATGGTTTAGACTATAGACTCACTGCTCTGGGACAAATATAAACATAGTAAATGTACAAAATTAAAGGCAAGGAATCGATCCTTGAAGCCAATCTGTTTAATTTTGTATCATCTGTGTTCTTTATGAGTTATTTATCATTGATCTGCTTGCGTGCCATGGTGGATGTACCCTTTTGTTTCTCAATCTAATGGCATGCTGTGGTAGATATGCTCATTTTTATTGTCATTTTGCTTGCATGCCATGGCTGTTGTATATAGATTTTATTGGTAATTTGCTGCCATTCCATGTATGATGTACCTATATTTGTTGTCAATTTGCTGGTATGCCATAGTTAATGTAGCCAATTTTATTATCAGTTTGCCATGGTTGATGATCTCATTTTTATTCTGAGTTTGCAGGCATTTCATGGCTGATGTACCCAATTTTATTGTCAACTGCTGGCATGCCATGACCGATGTAACGATTTTTATTACCAATTGGTGGCATAATATGGCTGATGTAACCATTTGTATTGCTTGAAGGGTACCAAGCTAGGAGCTTTGACAACAGTCTATGGAAAGAACTTCCATGTACCAGTGGTACATTGGAAGAAACTGAATGTCACATGTCAGGGAACAAAACATCATGCCCAATGATTGTGCCATACCATGATTATGTCTGCCTCATGTGATTGTGTTTTCCTGTCTTGTCTGATTTGGAATGATGAACAAATTTGTTGACCTTGTTAGGGATAGATATGAAGATTTATTTGCCCATAACGAGTTACATTCCACTTGGGCTTTGTTCTCATAAAACATGAATAGCTTTATCATGTATCACCTAACTTCTATTCTGGCCTTATCATAAAATATAACTTGCCTTTTCATGTCCCCCCAAACTTCCACTCAGAATTTATCAAAAGCCAGGACATGCCTTTTCATGTATCGCCTAACTTCCACTCAGGATTTGTTATCAAAAGCCATGACTTGCCTTTTCATGTATTGCCTAACTTCCACTCAGGATTTGTAATCAAAAGCCAGGACTTGCCTTTTCATGTATATGTATAACAGGACACTATACAATTCGAATCAGAGAGCATATATATGTATAACAGGACACAATACAATTCGAATCAGAGAGCATGTATATGTATAACAGGACACAATACAATTCGAATCAGACAGCATGTATGAAAATATTTATATCTGATGAAACTTGAAGCATTTGGTATCCCATGCACTGGAGAGTAAAACATTCATGTATATAATGGTCCATCATATCTTGTATTTACAAAACTGAATACAATAATAAAATATAGGCATTATATTTGTTATGTATGTTATGGTGAAATTTGATGACAAGTTTATGACAAGTTTTTTTTGGCATCAATCAAACAAATGAAAACAAATGAAAATGATATTTAAATGGTAAAGCTGTTATTTAATACAGAAACAAATTAATTAATGTTAACTTTTTATAAGATGTAATTTTAAGTTCAGATGACAAGCTTATTGCAAGTTTATTGACAAATGTAATTTAAAGTTCTGTTGGTACCCAAGCCAACAAGTACCCAAGTCAAAATGAACCCAAACCAAAACGTACCCAAACCAAAATGTACCCAAGTCAAAATGTACCCAAACAAAAATGTACCCAAATCAAAATGTACCCCAACACAAATGTACCCAAGTTGAAACATACTCAAGTCAAAATGTAACCAAATTAAAAACTGTTGATATTTTATAATTAAAAAAATAAAAAATAAAAAAAATAATGTCCATTGTGTCTTTACTTCCATTTTTCATTTTTGTATGTTATTTAAATTCTGATGTATTCCATAAGTTTCACAGATCATTTTTAAAAAATGATGAAAATAGCAAGATTAGAGACACCATAAATTAACTGGATTTAGGTGATTTTTTTATGTGAATCAGCCCATATTTCCAGTTCATTTGTCCATATGAGATACATTTAATTAATGTAATAATTGTATTTTATAGGGATTCCATGTTAATGTAATAATTGTATTTTATAGGGATTCCATGTTAATGTCATAATTGTATTTTTAGGGATTCCATGTTAATGTCATAATTGTATTTTTAGGGATTCCATGTTAATGTAATAATTGTATTTTATAGGGATTCCATGTTAATGTCATAATTGTATTTTATAGGGATTCTGTGTTAATGTAATAATTGTATTTTTAGGGATTGTGTTAATGTAATAATTGTATTTTATAGGGATTCCATGTTAATGTCATAATTGTATTTTATAGGGATTCCGTGTTAATGTAATAATTGTATTTTATAGGGATTCCATGTTAATGTAATAATTGTATTTATAGGGATTCCATGTTAATGTAATAATTGTATTTTATAGGGATTCCATGTTAATGTAATAATTGTATTTTATAGGGATTCCATGTTAATGTAATAATATTTTATAGGGCTTCCATGTTAATGTAATATATTTTATAGGGCTTTCATGTTAAAATAAAAATTGCATTTTATATGGCTTCCATGTTAATGTAGTAACTGCATTTTATAGGGTTTCCGTGTTAATGTAACAATTGTACTTTATAGGGCTTCCATGCTAACTGAGGCATAAGCATATAATGCAAGAAAATTTTGTACATATTTATGATAATTAACATCTTTGCCAAACTTTACACTGGATTTGGTTGGATTGGAAGTTTGAATTTTTCAAGTTTAGCTGATCTGATTAACATAAATGTTTCTAGGAGTACACAGCTTTTAATACAGATAAATATTTTATAATAAATTTTAAAGTCATTAGTTTTTAACAAAAATAAGTAATAAGTAAAGTATTACTGATGATTTAAACTGACTAAACCAAGCAATGGAAAAATGGATTGCAATGGAAATAAAATAAAATATGAAAAGGAAAAATGGAATGCAACACAAATAAAGACACTACTGCAGTCAACAACCTTGGTTCAGATCAGTTTGTAGAATTTTCTCCACAGGAAAACAAAACATAAATACACAGTAAAACCTGTTTTGAGAGACCCTGCTATGAGAGACCACCTGTTTTGGGAAACCAGAATAGTGTTATGGCCCATTATGAGAGACCACCTGTCTTGAGAGACCATTATTCTTTGGCTGAAGGGGTGGTCTTTTAAGACAGGTTCTACTGTACTGAAATGATACTTCTTAAGTGTGATTTCTTAATGTGCGTTGGAGCTAGATCAAAAGTTGAGCAAGTTCCATTGCTCATCAGGCTGGTCACTACAATATGTTTCAACTGTTCCATTGCTCATCAGGCTGGTCACTACAATATGTTTCAACTGTTCCATTGCTCATCAGGCTGGTCACTACAATATGTTTCAACTGTTCCATTGCTCATCAGGCTGGTCACTACAATATGTTTCAACTGTTCCATTGCTCATCAGGCTGGTCACTACAATATGTTTCAACTGTTCCATTGCTCATCAGGCTGGTCACTACAATATGTTTCAACTGTTCCATTGCTCATCAGGCTGGTCACTACAATATGTTTCAACTGTTCCATTGCTCATCAGGCTGGTCACTACAATATGTTTCAACTGTTCCATTGCTCATCAGGCTGGTCACTACAATATGTTTCAACTGTTCCATTGCTCATCAGGCTGGTCACTACAATATGTTTCAACTGTTCCATTGCTCATCAGGCTGGTCACTACAATATGTTTCAACTGTTCCTGTGGCATAGTGGTTAGAGTTACCGCCGTGGAAGCAGAAGGTCGTGGGTTTGATCACCAGTTGAGTTATACCAAAGACTTACAAAAAAGGTACTAACAGCTGCCTTGCTTCATGCTCAGCATTAGGAGCTTTGTGTTAGGACTGGTCGGCCTGGTGTCACGATAATGTGACTGGGTGGGACATCATGCTACATGTCTGCGGCATGATGCCCAGTGCTAGACATCACTATAAACTGCCTCACGGCAGACACTGTAGCGATATGACTGAAAAATTGTTAAAGCTAAGTTAAAAATCCTAGTCAAACAAACAAACAAAAGCAATATGTTTCAGTTTGAGTATGGTTTGACTTGGGTACATTTTGACTTGAGTACATTTTGACTTGGGTATGTTTCAGTTTGGGTACATTTTGACTTGGGTACATTTGGTTTGGGTACATTTGGTTTGGGTACGTTTTGACTTGGGTACATTTGGTTTGGGTACATTTTGACTTGGGTACATTTGGTTTGGGTACGTTTTGACTTGGGTACATTTTGGTTTGGGTACACTTTGACTTGGGTATGTTTCAGTTTGGGTACGTTTTGACTCGGGTACATTGGGTTTGGGTATGTTTTGACTTGGGTACATTTGGTTTGGGTATGTTTTGACTTGGATACATTTTGACTTAGGTACGTTTTGGTTTGGGTACATTTTGACTTGATTTTGACCTGCTACCATTATACTGTAAACAGAATAGAATTAAAACTGCTGCAGATTATCGTGTCATTGTGACACAGTTCTGTCACTACTCAATCATATTGAAGCAATTAGCATAAAAAAAAATCAATAAGCTAGCTACAAGTCTTTATATTATATTATAAAGTATTATACAGAATTTATATAATATAATGATATATTATATCAACTTTACTGAGAATTGTTACAAAAGGGGGACAACTCTTACTTGTACACAACAGATGGATGAAAACAGCATGCTTGTTCATGTAAATTTCAAAAGCTTTCATTCCTAGAAGATTAAGATTCAATACTGGTCACTGTAATTTATCTGCCTAACTTACATCATTTACTAATCACTACTAATTTAGGTAGCTGTTAGTAACTGGTATATAGTAAAGGTGTTCACAAATCAATTACTTTGTCCAGTAGTTTTCAAAATCTAACAACTGATCAGATTGATTGTAAGGAGAAAATTGTACAGAAAACTGGGCAATACAGACATTTTCTTTTCTTTTATAGATTTTGGCCTTTAAAGCAAGGCTTAAATCATCATGACAGGCTTGTGTGCGTCCTGGGGTGACTGTTCAATTTTATCTCGTATTGGTAAACATGAATAAAACAGAAAAAGTTACAAGAACTTTAAATTGGAAAATCATGGTAATTCAAAAACACTATGATTAACAAAATTAAATGAAAATTCCATGTGAAAACAAAAAATTTATAATTAAAAACCAAAACTGATATTAATCTTCCTTAAAGATATTTGTCACTATATAGACAATATGGCATTTTTTGTACATGCTGCCTGATATTCTCTTTTGAAATGAAAGTCTTCCCTGCCATATATGAATGCAGGAAAGCTTTGAGGACTTCCAGTAACTAAGCAACATTAACATTTTATAAAAAATTTCTCACCATCTTCTGTATGTATGTGCTTTGTTGCAGCACCAACATAGTTGTCAAACGTTGAGAAATCTGCTCTATGAGCAATTTTACGTACACTTTTCTTCAAAACCAAGCCACCTGAAGAAAAAAAAATACACTTAAGAAACTCAATTGTTAACTAAAATCAGTTAGCACATGGACTTTTAAGTGAGTATATATGGTATGAAATTTCAAAAATCTATCAATACCATTGCATAAACAACCATTTCTGCCTATACTTCATTGCTGTAGAAATGAAATGAAAAACATGAGGTGGGTGGTGTAACTTGTACTATAAAAAGTACAACATATACTTTTCAATTTTTTTCTTCCAATTTCACCCATCGAATACAACTTGTGTGGAAGGAAGAGATACTCAGAGCTGATTTAATATGATGTGGAATATTTTTTCTCTTTCAAACAGAAGCAAAACTGAATCCTATTTTTAAATTGCACCTGTTTTGATTTGGACACTTTTTAACTTTGACCTTTTAATTATCTGAGATTTTGGATACCAGTTGGTTCTCTTTGCTGCAAAATGGTGTCCAGGTAAATGGGGAGGGGGGATTTTTAACTTTACACATTAGTTTGGCCTCTCTAAAGAACATTCCTTTTTTGGGAATAGTTTGATTGTAATCATTGCATTTTGAACATTATTTGCCTAACAAGAATTATCTTACATGCCCTTTACTGGAGTCTTGATATTTTTTTCATACTTGTAACAGATGTATTCCTCCAAATTACATTATTCCCCCAAATTATATTATTGTAGTCTAAAGTAACTATGTAGTGAAATGGAAAGAAGGCCTGGAGTTTCTTTAAGTGCCAGAAATAAGAATGTTTGTTCTCCGAGATATCATTTGTATGATGAGATCTTTGCAAGTTATTTTCCTCAAATATTCCAAGAAATTTATCAAAACAAGTAATTTTCAGATCAGTGTTATCCCATTAACATTCAAAATATCAGTTTGCAATCTTATTATTTATTGCTGCAAAGTTGTCAACTTTTGTTTCATCCATATTGAGAAATATATCATTTTCCTTGCACCATATTTGAAGTCTGTTGGGTAGTTAGAAGGTTTTTCTCACCTTGACAATCTTCACTACATTGATAGATTTTAACGTTTCAAGAATTTTATTTTATTTTATCCTAGTGTCGAAAGTCATTTGAAAATCAATCATTACGGTACCAACACACTTTCCTTTATCTAAGGCATTCAGCCCCTTGTCAGACACAGAGATAAAAGCAGTTTCTTAATTATCTGTTACATTAAATATTTCCACTGTATACTCTATCATCATAGCTGAGGTAAACATGTCAACAGCTTTCAATATTCTATTTCATAAATATTAAATATATATAATCCACAACTCTATTCAAAAATGGAAAAACATCTGTGTGAAATATTTACACAAACATGTCCTTGAAGTGACTAGTAGTTTTGTTTTATACTGTATTGTATTATGAGACTTTATTTTTACATTTTGTTCGACAATGTCTATTGTATCTTTATTTCACAGCAGAAATAAATATACAAAATGAAAATAAAGACTTTAATCATTTTTTAAAAAACAGAACTCTTAAACAAACCAAAAAAAACAGTCAAAGTCTAGGAGAGTCTTTGTTCTGTTTCTTTATTAAAATAATTAAAATAGAATCAAGTAATTTGCAGGATTATCTCACTTTACTTTATTTTTGAACATCAATGTCAGATATCCAAGTATCAAATCTAATTTGTTATTTTTAGAGTATCCATGTCAGAAGGTGGCAAGAGAACATTGTGTAAAAAAGAATACTTGCATAGATTAATTTGCAAACAAAAGACATCAAACACTCAAAAGCCTTACAATTTTTCACACAAAGCTGCAGTAGTGCTCTGTATGCCACATTCTTTACATGTAATGCATGATCATATGCTGTCTGCTTCTCCCATCTGGTCCTAACAAAAATGAAATGACAGACATTCATTGAGAAAATACATTAAAATATCAATAAAATACTTATTAATTTATAAACAAGAGAATGGATCAAAATATAAAAAAAAACACAATACCATACATATTCAGCATAATCAAATGAGGAAGATGACGGCCATATCTATATGTCATTGAGTATAATTAAATGATGTAGCTGAAAGACATGCCTAATGATTTATATGTACAGTATAATGAAATGATGTAGCTGAAAGACATGCCTAATGATTTATATGTACAGTATAATTAAATGATGTAGCGTAAAGACATGCCTAATGATTTATATGTAAAGTATAATTAAATGATGTAGCTGAAAGACATGCCTAATGATTTATATGTAAAGTATAATTAAATGATGTAGCGTAAAGACATGCCTAATGATTTATATGTACAGTATAATTAAATGATGTAGCTGAAAGACATGCCTAATGATTTATATGTAAGGTATAATTAAATGATGTAGCATAAAGACATGCCTAATGATTTATATGTACAGTATAATTAAATGATGTAGCTGAAAGACATGCCTAATGATTTATATGTACAGTATAATGAAATGATGTAGTGTAAAGACATGCCTAATGATTTATATGTAAAGTATAATTAAATGATGTAGCATAAAGACATGCCTAATGATTTATATGTAAAGTATAATTAAATGATGTAGCATAAAGACATGCCTAATGATTTATATGTAAAGTATAATGAAATGATGTGGCGTAAAGACATGCTTAATGATTTATATGTAAAGTATAATGAAATGATGTAGCGTAAAGACATGCCTAATGATTTATATGTAAAGTATAATTAAATGATGTAGCGTAAAGACATGCCTAATGATTTATATGTAAGGTATAATTAAATGATGTGGCATAAAGACATGCCTAATGATTTATATGTAAAGTATAATTAAATGATGTAGCTGAAATACATGCCAAATGATTTATATGTAAAGTATAATGAAATGATGTGGCCTAAAGACATGCCTAATGATTTATATGTAAAGTATAATTAAATGATGTAGCGTAAAGACATGCCTAATGATTTATATGTAAAGTATAATTAAATGATGTAGCTGAAAGACATGCCTAATGATTTATATGTAAAGTATAATTAAATGATGTAGCGTAAAGACATGCCTAATGATTTATATGTAAAGTATAATTAAATGATGTAGCGTAAAGACATGCCTAATGATTTATATGTAAAGTATAATTAAATGATGTAGCGTAAAGACATGCCTAATGATTTATATGTAAAGTATAATTAAATGATGTAGCGTAAAGACATGCCTAATGATTTATATGTAAAGTATAATTAAATGATGTAGCTGAAAGACATGCCTAATGATTTATATGTAAAGTATAATGAAATGATGTGGCGTAAAGACATGCCTAATGATTTATATGTAAAGTATAATTAAATGATGTAGCGTAAAGACATGCCTAATGATTTATATGTAAAGTATAATTAAATGATGTAGCGTAAAGACATGCCTAATGATTTATATGTAAAGTATAATTAAATGATGTAGCATAAAGACATGCCTAATGATTTATATGTAAAGTATAATTAAATGATGTAGCGTAAAGACATGCCTAATGATTTATATGTAAAGTATAATTAAATGATGTAGCTGAAAGACATGCCTAATGATTATATGTAAAGTATAATGAAATGATGTAGCGTAAAGACATGCCTAATGATTTATATGTAAAGTATAATTAAATGATGTAGCGTAAAGACATGCCTAATGATTTATATGTAAAGTATAATTAAATGATGTAGCGTAAAGACATGCCTAATGATTTATATGTAAAGTATAATTAAATGATGTAGCATAAAGACATGCCTAATGATTTATATGTAAAGTATAATTAAATGATGTAGCGTAAAGACATGCCTAATGATTTATATGTAAAGTATAATTAAATGATGTAGCGTAAAGACATGCCTAATGATTTATATGTAAAGTATAATTAAATGATGTAGCTGAAAGACATGCCTAATGATTTATATGTAAAGTATAATTAAATGATGTAGCGTAAAGACATGCCTAATGATTTATATGTAAAGTATAATTAAATGATGTGGCATAAAGACATGCCTAATGATTTATATGTACAGTATAATTAAATGATGTAGCTTAAAGACATGCCTAATGATTTATATGTAAGGTATAATTAAATGATGTGGCATAAAGACATGCCTAATGATTTATATGTAAAGTATAATTAAATGATGTAGGGTAAAGACATGCCTAATGATTTATATGTAAAGTATAATTAAATGATGTAGCTGAAAGACATGCCTAATGATTTATATGTAAAGTATAATTAAATGATGTTGCTGAAAGACATGCCTAATGATTTATATGTAAAGTATAATTAAATGATGTAGCGTAAAGACATGCCTAATGATTTATATGTAAAGTATAATTAAATGATGTAGCATAAAGACATGCCTAATGATTTATATGTAAAGTATAATTAAATGATGTAGCATAAAGACATGCCTAATGATTTATATGTTAAGTATAATTAAATGATGTAGCGTAAAGACATGCCTAATGATTTATATGTAAAGTATAATTAAATGATGTGGCATAAAGACATGCCTAATGATTTATATGTACAGTATAATTAAATGATGTAGCGTAAAGACATGCCTAATGATTTATATGTAAAGTATAATTAAATGATGTAGCGTAAAGACATGCCTAATGATTTATATGTAAAGTATAATTAAATGATGTAGCGTAAAGACATGCCTAATGATTTATATGTAAAGTATAATTAAATGATGTAGCTGAAAGACATGGCTAATGATTTATATGTAAAGTATAATTAAATGATGTAGCTGAAAGACATGCCTAATGATTTATATGTAAAGTATAATGAAATGATGTAGCGTAAAGACATGCCTAATGATTATATGTAAAGTATAATGAAATGATGTAGCGTAAAGACATGCCTAATGATTTATATGTAAAGTATAATTAAATGATGTAGCTGAAAGACATGCCTAATGATTTATATGTAAAGTATAATTAAATGATGTAGCTGAAAGACATGCCTAATGATTTATATGTAAAGTATAATTAAATGATGTAGCTGAAAGACATGCCTAATGATTATATGTAAAGTATAATGAAATGATGTAGCGTAAAGACATGCCTAATGATTTATATGTAAAGTATAATTAAATGATGTAGCGTAAAGACATGCCTAATGATTTATATGTAAAGTATAATTAAATGATGTAGCTGAAAGACATGCCTAATGATTATATGTAAAGTATAATGAAATGATGTAGCATAAAGACATGCCTAATGATTTATATGTAAAGTATAATTAAATGATGTAGCTGAAAGACATGCCTAATGATTTATATGTAAAGTATAATTAAATGATGTAGCTGAAAGACATGCCTAATGATTTATATGTAAAGTATAATTAAATGATGTAGCGTAAAGACATGCCTAATGATTTATATGTAAAGTATAATTAAATGATGTTGCTGAAAGACATGCCTAATGATTTATATGTAAAGTATAATTAAATGATGTTGCTGAAAGACATGCCTAATGATTTATATGTAAAGTATAATGAAATGATGTAGCTGAAAGACATGCCTAATGATTTATATGTAAAGTATAATGAAATGATGTAGTGTAAAGACATGCCTAATGATTTATATGTAAAGTATAATGAAATGATGTAGCATAAAGACATGCCTAATGATTTATATGTAAAGTATAATGAAATGATGTAGCTGAAAGACATGCCTAATGATTTATATGTAAAGTATAATGAAATGATGTAGTGTAAAGACATGCCTAATGATTTATATGTAAAGTATAATTAAATGATGTAGCATAAAGACGTGCCTAATGATATATGTAAAGTATACTTAATTTGTTCTCAGCACATATAATTCCCCAAAGTTGTCACCCTATCATGCTAACACTAACATGGGATAAATAGATTTTATCTTTACTTTTCATTGTAAGTAATAGCTTTACATAGCAAAAATGAACAAAATCTAACATACAAGTGTAAGAAGAATTTATCTTGCATTTGGTCAAATTCATGAATGATTTTGGAGAGCAAAAAAGTGTGTATATATTTGTTTTACGCTTAAGTACAAACCTGGTCTCCTGAGCTGCAAGTCTAAGACCATAAGTATTTAATGACCAACCAGGGAACCGTTCACAGGCTATGTTCATGGCCATCTGAATTGCTGTACTCATGGGAAACATGGAGAATTCCTTAAGAGACTCTATAGAAAGATAGAATTTTTTTGGTCAATTTGATTCAAAATAAAAGAAAATGCTTTTCTATTGCAAAAAAGGTTGGAACTTGGAAAACAACCTTACTGTATTAACAGTATGTCAAGTCACGTAAATTTTGGATCTTTATTTAGGATGGTTGAAAAAAAATATCACATTATAATAAACAACAAGAACATTTTGGCCAGACGAAATGGTAACTTTTGCCAGTTGTAACAAATCCTGAAACACATTTGTTTCTTCATTATAAATTTACATTGGCTGAATATTCTAATATCCACGAAATATCACAAATGAAAAGTATCACAAAGAATATTTAACAAATTTAAGAGATAGTCTGATTTATTATATAAATGTCATGATTTAAAGTTAAGTTTCATGTAAGTATCAAAGAGCAACTTGCCCTGAATTGTTTTGAAGAGCACAACGTAAAATGCTAAATGTAAGGTGACTACAGTGGAATTGAATTCTCAAGAATAATAATTCAGCATGATGTATTTGGTACCCAGAGAAAAACCAACATAGCTTAGTCTGAGCTAATATATCTATTGTAGGGAAATTTATTAAGAGAAAAGGATGACATATTTAGTAAGCATTATAATTTATAAATTCATCATTCCAATATATTAATACAAATATAACCTCTTTTGTGATTGCACTGTATTATCTTCTTGCAAAAATGTTGTAGTTTTACAAACGGGAACGAAGTATCAAGATAGCACAGCTAACACAAAAACCATGCCATGCATTCCACCGCCATTTTTAAGACCTATATTAAATTAACGAGATGTTATGCAAGGTCAATAGTTTTGATTCTGTACATACATCAATACTTAGTTAAGATATGGATTCATGATTACCAATTTATGATACAATAATAATTCATGTTTAATACCTACCATCATAGTTCATCCTGTGGTAACAACAACTGACACAGCAGAGTGCCCTGACTGAGTCCTCACTAGCAAAGCATTTCAACATTAATGGGGTTAGATCACCACAACAGTGGAGTCCAATCATACATGTCTTTGGCATTCCCAACATCTTTGTGATGTTATTCACAGGTAAACCAGACTGTCCTTTATTTATGTTATAATAAGCATGTCTGCCATCTTCTGATTCCACAATTTTATTGCCATCCTTATCATTCCAGCTAAGAACAGTTCCATCATCATCTGTCTTTCTGTTTATTCTCGTTGATGTTGCCAAACCATTTCCATCAATATTCCATGTAACAGGTATGCCGTTGATACATTCTTCATTCACAAGGGTCTTTGTATTTTCATGCAAATTTACTAAATTTTTATCACAAATAATTTCACTTGATACATTGCCATGATGGCATTTATTGCCCATTATATCTTTTTTTGAGATCTTTAACTTTTCTTTGTTTTGAGCAAATTTAGAAAGTGACATTTGTTTTTCTGCTGATGAATTAACTGTGTGAAAAACTGAACTAGAGTTATTCTCTTTGATGTCAGACTGTACTTCAACTTCGTCTTTACCCAGGAACAAATTCGACAAAGAAGGAAAAACATTAGGATCACAGTCATAATGTTCTTTGTTAGACTGTGCTTTAATTTCTTTAATACTATGAGATGATTTCTCTTTAGAAGATCTGGAATTGAAATGACAGTCACATTGTTCTGTGTCAAACTTTGAGAACCAATCAATTAGCAGTGTTTGCAAATGTTGCTGACTTTCTGGATCAAATCTAAGTTCATAAGTAGAATTCCTGAGAAAATAACACTTCTCTGAAATGAAATGTTTAACAAATGTTATAATATTACTGAAACAAAAGATTCACTACCTCAAATTTTGTTGATTTAATGCACGAATCTAACTAATACTGTTAATTTAAATGATATTATGACCTCTGAACACCCCCACTAATCCCGTTAATTTAATACTATGTAACCAATTCCAACATCAGCACTGATCCTGTTAATTTAATACTGTGTAACCGATTCCAATGTCCACACTAATCTCGTTAATTTAATACTATGTAACCGATTCCAACATCAGCACTGATCCTGTTAATCTAATACTATGTAACGTATTCCAATGTCCACACTGATCCTGTTAATTTAATACTGTGTAATGTATTCCAATGTCCACACTAATCCCGTTAATTTAATACTATGTAACGTATTCCAACATCTGTACTAATCCTGTTAATTTAATACTAGTATGTACCTTTGTTTGATTGCCCACACTAATCCTATTGATTTAACACTATTCTTCGCTAGCGATTACCTGCTGCAGGTGGTTTTAATTCCTAAAAATTAAAAAAATGCCATGCATATAATTCTTTTATGTTAATAATACTCGCATAATTCAATGTTCCTCTAGTGTCATGTCATCAAAAGTAAAAACCTCTAACAGGCTGAAAAGAAAAACATATGAATGTTCGGTGCTGATACCAAGGGATGTACAGGAAGTTCAGCCTCCCACCCACTTCCAATTAAAATATTTTAAAATGAAAACAGAAAGTTGTCTGTTTAAAGCAGAATGAACTACCCTTTTTTTAAATAACTGAACTCCCACAGAAAAAATTCATGCATCTGCCCCAGAAGCTGCATGCTCACCACTGTGTCTGGCTCTCTGTTCTGCTCCACTGGTGTGGCCAGACTGACTCTCCAGACCAAGAACCGGATAATGGAACACATCATGAAGAACTTGACCAAGATATCCCTGTGTGATATAGAGGATTGCATGGATTAGAACACTGCTGGGGTGGAGGTACTAATGAAACATGACAAAAAGATTGAACCGACTTCAGATTACAATGACTGTGAGTGTACTTTTAAGGATTTTGGTTTGTTTTTATTTTTTTCTACATTAAATTTTTTTATGTTGGTACATTTGCAATCAATTTTGATTGTTTTTAATTGTTTTTATTTATTTCTACATTAAATTTTTTAATGTTGGTACATTTGCAATCAATTTTGAAAACAGATTCTATAACCATATTTTGATTGGCAAGTGAATTCAGTTTTTCATCGACACAAATCAGTGCCCGATTTCTCCGTCATTTTTATACAAGAATATGATATTAGTGTCAGTTAAAATTGCAACTTAAACAACTTTATTATTATTATTATTACTAATGTAATCAAGAGCTTTTCTTAAAAAGATGTACTGTTTGTGTTTCAATCTAACAGGAATAATGACAGAATATCAAACAGCAACAGGTCATGCAAGTTCAGTCAGTGACAATTTACAGGATTCTTGTGCAAAAATATTATTATAAACATTATAATACTTATACTTAAAGCCTACTTGAAGTTCCATTTTATGTACTCTTGACAGAAAACAGTCTTGACACATTTTAAGATCTATTCTTGTAATTGGCACAGAGAGAGACAGACAGACAGACAGAAACTGAGAGAGACAGAGAAAATGAAAATAGAGAAGGAAGAAAAAAATGAAATAGTCCTAAATATGAAAATACTGATCTGCAAAACATATGTAAGGGCATATATACATCCTGAACCAATAAAGGAAATAAGTGTCAATGGTGCAATGGCACAAACAAAAATAAACATTAAATGTGATAACAGAATAAAATAAAATGAACAAAGGGATAATGGAAGAAACTAAAATAAACACAAGAAGGGATAACAGAAGAAACTAAAGTGATCACTGGAAGGGACAATAGAAGAAACTAAAGTGATCACTTAAAGGGATAATAAAAAACTAATATGAAATCTAGAAGTGATAACAGAAGAAGCAATTATGGAACTTGCAATTTTTTACTCACCAAACCAGACCCTACATCCACTATCACCTCTGATCCAGATTGTCTGGTCACATGATCAACCAAGCTGGTCATGTGACACACCTCATGGAGTTTCTTTGGAGTCATACCTCTCTTTATCTGACCTTTAATACAAGTTTGATTTAAACTGTCTATAGTTGATACAGCATGGGTACAAATGCTGCTGTATAAGAGAGACTTTTTAACAAAAGCATGAAAACTTTCTGGCCATCCTTCCTGTAAAAAAAAATGGTGTTCATTTAATACAGTAATCTTTTTAACATCATTTACCAATGCTATATATAAGGTACAAAAAATGTCCCAAAACGTTTTGTTAAAACTATCTGATACAATGTAATAGAATGACAAAAGCATCTTCGAGACAAATCAGTCCTTTCCATCCAATGAAATACACATTTAAGCATCTGAGAGACAAGGCAATCTTTCCCATCCAATGTTAAATATTTAGAAAATTATGCTGGTCTAATATCAAAACAAATAACACTGAGTGGAAGATCAGAAGAAGCACAGACTTAGAGACAGGGCTTTGTCAAGTTCTCTATTTTTACCAAGCCATCAGAAAGCTATATATATGCATTTATCTTCACACTCAAAAATGAAATAATTTTAAAAAAGCTTATCTGACAAAACAAACACAGAAAGAAAAACCTTTGCATGACAGGTATCAGACTGAATTGAACATTTGTCATAACAAATCCATACTACTGGCCTTGTCATGATATATCCATAATCCTGGCTTTGGACTTTAAAAACAAAGATTAAGGTACACAATTCCATGCCCAAGTGACCTTATCTATATTATTCTAAATAATGTCAAACACCGCTTTAAACTGTCAATACTGTTATAAAAGATTAAACTGCAAAATGGTCAAACCCGTTCTCAAAGCTGAGATATGACAAAACATCAAATGTAATGTTTGCAAGTTATGTCAAAACCACATGTGGTCAGTCCAGAGTTTTCAAATTGAAAGTCTGTCCAAGATGACCTAGTGGAATGTAATGAACATATGCATCCATCAAAAGCTGAAACTATGGAAACAGCAACACTCTTGTTACTCACTAAACATAGTGCAGGAAAAGGCAGACAAAGCCGTTGCAATGATATTCTGCATCTTGTAAGCACAGAGCACTAGTTCTAAACAATTTAAAGTGTTGTGTGCTTGAAGCTCCATAATTTAGAGAACACTGCATGGTAATCAGATATAGCTCCGGAGTTTCATGCTTAAAAAATGGTGAAATATGAAAATAAAATCTAAAGTATTTGTATCTATACAATAACTATATACAAATAATTGTACCTGTACTATAAATATATACAAATAACAGTATACAATCAATACATACAAATAAATTTATCTGTACAATAAATACACACAAATAACTGTATATGTACAATAAATACATACAAATAAATTTATCTGTACCATAAATACATACAAATAACTGTATATGTACAATAAATACATACAAATAACTGTATATGTACAATAAATACATACAAATAAATTTATCTGTACCATAAATACATACAAATAACTGTATATATACAATAAAAGCATACAAATAACTTTATCTGTACAATAAATACACACAAATAACTGTATATGTACAATAAATTCATACAAATAACTGTATATATACAATACATACAAATAACTTTATCTGTACAATACATACAAATAACTGTATCTGTACAATAAATACATACAAATAACTTTATCTGTACAATAAATACACACAAATAACTGTATATGTACAATAAATGCATACAAATAACTGTATATATACAATACATACAAATAACTTTATCTGTACAATACATACAAATAACTGTATCTGTACAATAAATACATACAAATAACTTTATCTGTACAATAAATACATACAAATAACTGTATATGTACAATAAATACATACAAATAAATTTATATGTACCATAAATACACACAAAAAACTATATGTACAATAAATACATACAAATAACTGTATATGTACAATAAATACATACAAATAAATTTATATGTACAATAAATACATACAAATAACTGTATATATACAATAAAAGCATACAAATAACTTTATCTGTACAATAAATACACACAAATAACTGTATATGTACAATAAATTCATACAAATAACCGTATATGTACAATAAATTCATACAAATAACTATATATACAATACATACAAATAACTTTATCTGTACAATACATACAAATAACTGTATCTGTACAATAAATACATACAAATAACTTTATCTGTACAATAAATACATACAAATAACTCTACCTGTACAATGAATATATACAAATAATGATCTATACAAATTAAAATATACAAATACCTCTATCTATACCAAACATATTTACAAATATTTGTATCTACACTATATGATACAGGGGATTAGTCCATTTCTTAACTTTTCATCGTGTTTTATGCAAGAAATGTAAAACTCCTATAGATGCAGAGATTTTAATTTTCTACCTTTCAAGTCAAAATATATAATGGCAACAATAACAATAACATGCGATTTATTTTAGTCATACGTAAATAATACTAAATATTTTTTGGACATTTTCATCTGGCCACACAATGACCCATCCACCCTTTATGACCGCCTATAATCAAATGTCCAACAACAGGAAGAAATATTTCTCAACCTCTGATTTATAATATATACAGAATAGAGCATGGTTCAATTTTCTACTACAGAGAGGTGGGGGACAGTGTGTTCATATGATGAATACTTTAAATAGAAGACAGCTGCAGATTTGTTTTGTTATGCTGTTTAATATGTCAGCATTTTATTCCTAAACCTGACATGCTTAGATTTTTTAGCACTTGTATTGTTATAATTTAATTTTCCTTTCAAAAACAAGTTGTTGCAACTAGTGGTCAAAAGATTATTAAGATTAAAAGATTATCAAGATTAAAAGATTATTGAGATTAAAAGATTATAAACAATTACATGCTATGGTTGATTTAAAGCTTGAATCAGAAATACACGGAGTTTTAATATTAAAAATGACACGAAGAATCCCTTGATGAGACAGACTCTTTCATGGTCAAAAATGTATTTCCATAAATCCAAGACACTTTTTTTCTTTAAACTGCTGAGTGTTGGAATCATCTCTGATATCCTCCATCAATAACCAGATTTTCTAACTACAGTTCATTCCACATAACACCACATATTTTATCACCACAAATTCAAACCTATCTGTAACTGAGTAAATTTTCAGGTCTGTGTCGATAAATACCTAAAAATACCTAATTTGTTTCACATTATGTATTTAAAATGATTTAAAATTTAAACCCAATAAGGTACTTTTAGGTACATTTAGGTATAAATATTACTAGTAATGCTGCTAAAAATAATAATGTTGCTACAAATAGTAATAGTAATGTTGTTCCAAAAAGTAATGTTGCAACAAATAGTAATGGTAATGTTGCTACAATCGTAATGCTGCTACAAATAGTAATGATACTGTAAATAGTAATGTTGCTACAAATATTAATAGTATTGTTGTTATAAATAGTAATGTTGCTACAAATAGTGATAGTAATGTTCTTACAAATAGTAGTGTTGCTACAAATAGTAATGTTGCAACAAATAGTAATAGTAATGTGGCAACAAATGGTAATAGTAATGTTGTCACAATTAGTAATATTGCTACAGATAGTATCAGTAATGTTGTTACAAATAGCAATGTTGCAACAAATAGTAATAGTAATGTTGCAACAAATAGTAATGTTGCTACAAATAGTGATGTTGCAACAAATAGTAATAGTAATGTTGCCGTGAATAGTAATTTTTAAATAAAGCACCAAACTAAAGGTTCACCAAAATCAGGAAGATATTTTGAGAAACAGTGCATATCTTTATGGTAATTACAAGATGTGACACTGTCTGCGTACTGGGGACCCAAGTGGCAGAGTGGTCTAAAGTGCTTTCTGTTACAGATCACTACCATTTCATTGCTGTCTACGTAGGTTCGAATCTCAGATTCAGCCAATGTGGTAATGTCAGAAAGCTTGCCAGTAGCTTCTCAGGTAGGTGGTTCTTTCCAGGGGTTTTCCAAGGTTCTTCCTCCACGATTAGTACTGGCCGCCATGTATAGCCTATTGTGTGGCTTCAAACAATAATACTACCTCTACTACTGTCTGCGTGGGTTTGAGTCTCAGATTCGACCACTGTGATCATGTGATAATGCTTGCCAGTAGCTTCTTGTGGGTCATTGGGATTTTCCTGGGTTCTTCCTCCACCATTAATACTGATCACCATGTATTGCCTATCGTGTGCTGAAAATGGCACTAAACCCTACTACTACTACTACTACAACAACAACAACAACAACAACAACAACAACAACAACAGCAAGTTGTGACATAAAGATTTTCCAGATGATTGCCATGGTGACCAAAGTGAACATCACTCAGCACCATTACTACCTTGGACCAACTAAACTAAATACACAATAAACACAATAGACCATGATATATTACTTCACTGTCTCCAGAATGTATGTGGCATTCAGAATATAGCCTTACAGTGGTTCAAGTCGTACTTAGTCAACAGGACTCAAATTATATCTGCAAATGGAATACACTCCAGCCCAGTTGATGTATGTTGTGGTGTTCCACTGGGATCTGTTCTTTGACCTGTTCTCTTCATTCTGTATACTCAGCCGCTCTCAAGTGTCATAGATCATCACCCAGTGTCGCACCAATTGTATGCTGATGACACCCAAATATACAAGTCTAGCCACCCAACTGAACTTGATGCTACCATCCATGGAGTAGAGAAGTACATTACTGATGTGAAATCATGGATGACATGTAACAAGCTGCAGATGAATGATGATAAAACTGAGGCTATTCTGATCACAACACAAAGACTTTCTCATTCACATCTTTTACCTCAGACAATAAATATCACCAACACCAACATTAAATTCTCAGTTAGTACGGAACCTAGGTGTTACTCTTAGACAGTACTCTCACACTGCACCGACATGTCATGAACATATGCAAGGCTGCATATCTTGAATTGAGACGCATCAGTTCCATTCGTAAAAATCTTTCAGTTGATGACACAATAACACTTGTGTGTTCATTAGTACCTTCAAGACTAGACTATTGTAACTCATTTGTGTCTGGCTCATCACAATATTTACTCCAGAAACTTCAAAAAGTTCAAAACACAGCTGCACAGATCGTCTTTAGAGTATCTCAATCAGAGCACACCTCACCACTGCTCTGTACCCTACACTGGCCATCAATTCAATACAGAATCAAACACAAAATTTGTTCTCTATGCTATGTTTCAATGACAGACTCCAGTCCAACATACCTATCCAGCCTCATCCATGTGTATACACCAGCTAGATCCTTATGCTCTTCTTCTGATAATCGTATATTCATTGTTCCCAAGGTGAAAACAAAGTCATATGGACAATGTTCATTTGCACACCAGGGCACCGCGACGTGGAACGAATTGCCCATTGAAATTAGACACAAAGACACAATGGTACCTTTTAAGATTGCTCTTAAGACTCACCTGTTTCTATTACAGGGACAAACTTAGCGACCTAATCATGTTTTGTATCTTGTATGTTTTCAGCATGTTTGTTATGTTTTCCAATTTCATTGTTTTTGTCATTTGTTGTTCTGTAGTGTAGTCATATCATTATTGATGGTGTAAAGCACTTAGAGCTTCCAAAAGATTAGGCATTATTCAAAGTCCTCATTATTATTATTATTATTATGATGAATATGGGTAATTTCATGGTAATCCTTCATGTAACTTTGAAGGAGTCGCGATAACAGACTTGTCCTAATGGAAGACAAGAGATGAACAACACACCATCCAATAAGCTCTTTTGATCTATGACTATGTTAATCCCTCATGTAACTTTCAAGGAACTTGTTTTAATAGAAGACAGAAGATAAACAACAAACCATCCTGTAAGCTCTTTTGATATATAACTAGTAGAGCTTTTTAAGAAAACATTACTAGCACTGCAGTCATATTAGATGACATAGAAATAGAAGCTAAACAAGCCACACAAAAACAGTCATGCTGGATTCTACAGTTCAGTCAGCCAACAGTGATGTCCCCTAGATTTAAAAACTGTGCTAAATATTTTCAAATAGTTGGTCCTCATGATTTCTAAAATGTGACTAAATATTTCTCCAAAACTACAGATCTCAAATCGGAGCAGAAACTGTCAATAGTTAGCTAATATTGCCAGCTACTTCATAGCAACAGAACTATCACTATTCATAGCAACAATTCTATGTGTAGCAACATTACTATTAATATTTGTAGCAACATTTCTATTTGTAGCAACAATACTATTACTATACTATTATTACTATACATATCAATAGTACTGTTACTATACATAGTAACATTACAATTACTTTTAATAGCAACATTACTATTTGTAGGAACATTACTATTCTAATAACAACATTACTATTTGTAGCAATATTACTATTGCTATTTGAAGCAACATTACAATTACTATCAATAGCAACATTACTATTTGTAGGAACATTACTATTCTAATAACAACATTACTATTTATAGCAATATTACTATTACTATTTGTAGCAACATTACAATTACTATTAATAGCAACATTACTATTTATAGGAACATTACTATTCTAATAACAACATTACTATTTATAGCAGTATTACTATTACTATTTGTAGCAACATTACAATTACTATTAATAGTAACATTAGTATTACTACTCAAAGCAACATTACTATTTGTAGAAACATTAATATTCATAGCACATAAATTATTATTCATAACAACACTACTAATATTAATTGCAACATTACTACTTGAAGTACCATTACTGTTACTATTTATAGCAATAGTAAAATTATTTTTCATAGCAGCATCATTACTAATCATATTGCCATTACTATTACTATTTGTAGCAACACTACTTCTACTATTCATATCAACACTACTATTTATAACATTACTACTGCTATTCAAAGCAACAATATTATTGCTATTTGTAGCAACATTACTATAGCTATTAAAGTAACATTACTGTTAATAGCAACATTACTATTACTATTTGTAGCCAAACTACTATTACAACAAAATTATTACTATTTAAAGCAACATTACTATTTTTAGCATAGGTAAACTGCATCATAAAGGACAAAATAACTGTAAAATATGACAATAGACATACCTTCAATTTTCCTGATGGCACCTGATTTAATTCATCAACAGTCATGGACAACAGATATTCCATCCACTGAAACAAATTAAACAAATCTATATTAACCAGAATCTATAAATAGCAGTACAATTAAAAAATTCATATCTTCACTTTCTTCTATGGTAATAACCATCTCATTCTAGCAAACTTCCTTAATTTAAATTATTGCCTTAACAACAAAGTTGGGGAGGATATGCCATGTTGCCAGTTCAATTACATGTTTCTTTATTCATTCACTGTTTCTCTGTTTGCTCTGAATATTGTTACCTACTCAATAATTTTGACCATATTTCAACTATGCTTATAAAAACTAAAGTGGATGATCTCTGAAGAGTCATATAGCCATACCAGAAATAGGCCAATGTGACCTACTGCAAATTGTGAGCTTGAGTGCTTTTCAAATTTTCAGATGTTTGCTCATTACACCCTCAATATCCTGAACCTATTTCAACAAAAACTTATGAAAATTGGTATACATATAAATTTTAGTAGAATTAAACGACTCATATAAATTGTAATGTTTAATCTCAATAAACATAACTCAGCCATACAAAAAACAGGTCAATGTGAACCAATTTTATGATTGAGTGACTGTGTTTCAGCTTTTCTCTTACGATACCTTCACTATCCATGACTCTATTTCACATACACACAAGAAAACCGAATTGTGATTGAATCTTAACAAAAATTATCCAAACTGAAAAATATATCAGCAATACCTCACTTTCAAGCTTGAGTAACTTTTTAATTTTCAGCAATTTGTTCATTGTACCCTCTTTCACCTACTCTCATGAAAATTGGTACATGGTTTCTTCTGAATAAGAAAATCTCCACTATGCCAACATTAGTAAAATGTGATCACTGACTCATGCTTGATAAACATTTTAGATTTAGCTATCAAATGATTTATCATCGGTATCTCAAACCCAATTTCACCTACACTCTTGTGAAAAATGCAAAATGGATGCATTAAGGGAAGTGATCATGCCATATTAGAAATATTTCATAAAGACCTCATTTTCATGTTTGATTACTTTCTTGTTTTCAGCTCTGTTTGTTATGTACTGAACCCTAATTACCAACATTATGGAAATTTGACATCTAGTGGGTTATCATTTACAGAAAAACAATCATGGGGCAACTAGGTCAATATGACATAACTTTTACGTTTGAGTGATTTGTTGCATTTCAGATATTTCTTCTTTTCAAACTCAATATCTAGGACACTTTCACCTATACTCATGAAAAGTTTGTATGTGGGTACATTTAAACGCGAATAGCTCAACCATAAAAAAAGGATCACTTTGACCTAATTTCAGGTTTTACTGACAAGGTATTTTTCTATAAACCAATCTGCATAATTATCAGCAAATCCGAATTTGGTGAGTTTTATGTGTATCTATATGTATTGTTAATTTTCATGACTGTAAGGGTCATTTAGTAACTATTATATAATAATTTTTTTTATAGTTGTGAGTCTACTTTGAGATGAGGTCATTTTAGTGAACATTTCAAGATGGTAGGATGTACTTTATCTGAGTAAACATATTCTTGTAGTCTTTGTTTCCCTTGGAAGATGTATGAAGAAATCTCATGGACAATTTGATGGAATGAGTTCAGTAATTGGATTCCCACCCAGAAAAATCAGGTGGCATCATTTCTGATTGACTAGCTGCTAAAGTAATTAGCTAGTATCATATCTATTTAAAGTACATGTATTAACAAAATGAAAGTCACCCATTGTCACTTCATTTTTGTGTCAAAAAGCATTAACATAACTATCTATGTGTTTGCAAGTTTTTTTTTTATTATAACAAACCAATTTGCAAATATGAAGATGGACAATAACAGTTAACTACCTGAAGCACAATGCTCACACAAAATTAAAGATATATTCAACTTCACAAATAAAACATTAGATGTGTTTATGGGAGACCACTTTGGTGGCCAAATGGTTTGAGCATCCACCTCTGATGCGGGTGGTCAAAGATTTAAACCCTGGCCAAGTCATAGCAAAAACTTATAAAAATGGTACAAGCAGCTGCCTCGCTTGCCACTCAGCATTAAGAGGTTAGTGTTAGGACTGGTCGGCCTGGTGTCAGAATAATGTGACCTGGTGGGGCATCATACCAAATGTCTGCAGAATGATTCACCAGTGCTAGTCAACACTATAAACTGTCATAACGCAGACATTGTAGCAATATGACTGAAAATTGTTAAAACTATGTTAAAATTCCAAAACACACACACAAACACATGTGTGTTTATGGAACATAACTTCCCCATTACATAAATACTTACCAGACAAATTGATTGACAGGATGGATGGTCAACAGTCTATGGCTCTCCGTGGTCAAACCAAATATGAGTATGAAATTTCACTCAAAGAAAAGATTGTTGATAATTTCTCTGCACCAATGTTTTCCTTAGCATGACAGTAGAGATAATTTTTTTAATTAAACTGGTACAAGACATCAATTATATTTTCATTACGTTGTTGATAATTTTCCTGAGCATAAAGTATTATTTACAGTGATGTTTGAATTAAGATAACTATTTGACTTAATTGTTAAAAAATTACCTCTTCTGGTACATGTTTCCAGACCTCATCAATAAAGAAATGAGTGAGTCTGAAATTGTAGACCCACTGAAATTCTGCTAGAAAGATACAGATATTGTCAAAGTCTGCAGCACCCATCTGTTTAATGATGTATACTCATGTACAATGATGTATACTCGTGTATAATGATGTATTCTCATGTATAATTATGTATCCTTATATAATTATGTGCCCTCATGTACAATGATGTCTCATCATTTATAATTAAGTATCTTTGTGTATCGTGATGGATCCTTATGTATAATTGTCTCATGTACAATGATGCATCCTCATCTGACATATCTTCATATCCAATGACGCATCCTCATTTAATGATGTATTCTTATGTATGTCTCATGTATAATTATGTATCTTCGTATATAATTATACATCCTCATATATAATGTCTCCTGTATAATGATGTATCTTCACATACAATAATGTATCCTCATATGACTGATCCTCATATCCAATGATGTATCCTCATGTATAATGTCTCATGTATAATGAAGTATCCTCATGTCTAATTCTCATATATAATTATGTATCAACAGGTATAATGGTGTATCCTCATGTATCCTGCAAAACAATTTAAAAACAATTTTAAAAATTGAATAATTATAAAGATGCATACATGTGGTTCCAAAAGTGCATTTATTTATATTATTACAAGTCCTGAATCCGCTTGCAAATGTGTATGTTAAAAACGATGACAAATGCCGACTTTGGTTTCTTCAATCACCAATATATATATATATATATATATATATATATATATATATATATATATATATATATATATATATATATATATATATATATATATATATATATATATATATATGAATGACCAAAACAGTTGATAATCATGGTCTGAAACTGAAAGCAGCTTAAATCTTGAACAACAAAAGAAAAACTGACAAATAACACAAGACTCCAAGATTTCAAGAGGGGAATTGTTACTCATTGTGTGCAAATCCTGACATAGAACGACACAAGCTTGATGTTGAGGAGAGTAGGGAGGCCAATAATTTGAAGGAAACAAACCAGTCACCTTAGACTACCCCACCCGTTCTGAAACACTGGGGCTCATATCGTTGCTTACAATTTTCCTTCATACATGTACTATGTTCATAGAGTACATGTATAACATTTAAATTGTAAGCAAATGATACGAGCCAGTGTTCTGAGATAGGACTCAGTCCCACTTTAAAGACCTCGACGCTGATATTTAAGTTGTAGGCATGAAGCACTAAACCAAAAATAACGTGCTATGTTTTACATCGTAGATCAAAAATTGGACCCCGTCTACCAGCTTGGTCCTATGTCAGAGCGGGTCATGGGGTAAACTGAGACATTTTTGTCACTCTGTGTGCTTTTTTTCAGATTATTTGTTGTTGTTGGTTTTTTTTTTCTTTATTCTTCTTTCAACAAGCTGGCATCGAACACATGTGCATGAAAAGACCAAGAAGTGCGATAACAAGAATGTATGTTCCTCCAAGAGAGCTACCATGTTGTTTTGTTTTAGTTAGCGTGTACCTCCAGTACCAGATGAGCAGCGACCTGAAAACCTTTGCTCTGATTCTCACACGCGAACATGAACTATCCCATTTTCGAAAAAAGGAATATAATATATCAATGTAATAGATAAACTCGGGCCATTGATTTTCTATTTATCCTACTTCTCAACCATTTAAATGTGTGTCAATGAATGAGTTTACGAGAAATACAGGTAAGTGTATAAAATGTACACTTACATGTGCAGACAAAATTCGCTGCGAATAACTGCAGCTTTCAAGTAATATGTCATATCAGCCCAAAACCCGAAAATCAACATGATCACTGGTGAGGGGCTGATTTATCGGCCGATGTATCAGCCAAATGAAATATTGGTTAACGTTTTTGGCAGGATATTTTGTTCCTAAATTTAAATTGGTCCAGATACGTTGCAATACACCAAAATGGGATCGAAGTGAAAATACAGGGTACATTTTGTACAGTCTGAGCAATACTGTCCAAAACTTACTCAGACTGTTCAGACTGCACATCTTTGTACTGGGTTGAGCCTGACTCAGGGAAACATGATTTGACGCATGATGTTTTGTGACAGGACATAAAGCAGACTGGTCATGAAGTGTCTCGTTAAATCCACGTTAAATATGGGACCAGAGCCGAGTATTATTGATATAGCAACGACATTGCGCTGCTGGCAGAGAATGCGAGATCTCTTCAGGAAATGACCACCAACCTGGAGGTGGAGGCGGCTAAAGTTGGATTAAGAATTAGCACAGAAAAGTCGAAGACACTGGCGGTCAACCGGAAGACACCTGTGCGGGTCAGCGTAGGCGGCCAGACCATCGGCCAAGTCGAGCAGTTCACCTACTTGGGAAGCACCATCGACAAGGAAGGTGGAGCTGATGCAGACGTCAAATGCCGAATTGGCAAAGCGGCGGCCGTATTCCAACGTCTTCTCCAAATTTGGACACGTCGGTCGATTCACACAAACACCAAACTTCGCCTCTTCAACACTATCGTCATCCCATCCGCCATTTACGCCTGCGAGACATGGAAAGGCACGAAGAAGCTGGTCAACAGGCTGAACGTATTCCAACAGCGATGTCTGCGACGTATTCTTCGTGTCACCT
Source organism: Unio pictorum (assembly GCA_030141615.1). Classification (NCBI taxonomy): domain Eukaryota; kingdom Metazoa; phylum Mollusca; class Bivalvia; order Unionida; family Unionidae; genus Unio; species Unio pictorum. The sequence goes on along the minus strand of JARLTB010000129.1, from coordinate 3,763,334 downwards.
ACCACGACCACATCACTAACGAGGAAATCCTCAGAAGAGCAAGCACCCGAAGCCTGGGAGAAGTGGTCGCAGAAAGAAGATTACGTTTCGCGGGACATGTTCTGAGAATGGCCGAGACGCGCCACGCAAAGACGGCGATGTGGTGGACGCCAGCACGTAGGAAACGAGGCATTGGACGACCGAGAAAGACATGGCGACGGACATTTATAGAAGATCTGCGAGCCGTCAATATCAACTTAGACGCAGCGGAGGTTAAGGCTGCCGATCGAGATGGCTGGAGGAAGCTTGTTGCCCTATGCGCCCCACTGCGCGGAAGGACATAAAGAAGAAGAAGAACGAGTGTGAAGGGTAACACGTGTTACATTCAAAATAAATCATCTCTTCTTGAGTAGCGACAACACCATACTTTAATGGCACGTCCTGGTCTACTTTTTAAAGGCATGCATGTTCCGCAAACAATGAACAGCTGGAAATGGTAAAGAAACTTAACGGTCCTGCCAGTGCCCGGTGGCTGCTACTTTTTTGGTCCACCTGCACGCCGTGTTTGTCCAGCTCTTCTATAACGCGCCCGGGGTCAACCACATACACCTTAGGTCGAACTGAAAGGTCACGCATGTAAAATGCGTTTCAAGGCATGGACGACCTCTGTAGAGTTTTCTACGGTTAGTGACTAGGCTTATTTATAACAGTTGGCAGCAATAGTCAGCGCGTATATGTCTTGCAGCGGACCTTATTGTTAGGGAAGGAAGACCGATATGTCTGATGCACTTATTTAGCGGGTTCAAGTCAAGCTGTGGCATCCGGATATGTCTTGGGGATGAAAATTCGAAATGCAGTTTCAGCCATTCCCTGGCTAATTCTTGGAAAACATTGTCTGCATCTAACTGTACATTGATAGCGATAATGTTCACGAATATTGTTTCGAACAGTAGTCGATTGTAACCAGCTTGGTAGCAGGTTTAGTGTCATTACTTCAGCTATTGGAGCAGCTAGTCTCCAACATTTCCGTTTGTAGGTAACAAAAAAATGGCGTCCCGGCTGTTTGCGCTTGTTCATCCAAGAAGTGCTCCAAGGATTGAGGCGTTTCTGTTTGTGACATACAGTCAGTTTGTCCGTCAAATACAGTTGCTGCACTTCCACATAGTGCAGACGATACAAGACCTAAACACGTCCAAGAAATTTGTAAGTACCAGTGACCAAACTTTTTAGCCGTTTTGCTTTCTTGACTTCCTGAAACATGCACTCTGTGTGCTGTTGACGATTGAGTTTCTCACTGACATAGTCCAGGCGTTCTCTTTGTCTGAGGGACCACTCAGCCTGACCGACCAGGAATTCTTCTAGAGCCCGATCATGACGTACGCGCTCTTTATAAGCGGATAAAATTAAAATTAGATAGCTCAATCAATCTTTGTTACGGCTACCATTCACTATTGTGCTTGTTTGTGTTTGACAAACAGCAAACACACGTTGACGCTTCAGTATGCAAATGTAACCCTTACGTTAATATATCAGCTGAAATGAGCATCTGCTTAATCAGCACATCGTTTGTGGCAATTATTGCCAACACGTCAATAATTGACATCCCCATATCGTAGGGGATAAAGTCAGGTTTTGGGGTTACACCATTGAGGAACCTCTGGGTCAGCTTGGCGCATCTGGTGGCCAGACTAGCAAACACAACACTGTGGTAGTCTATGATGTCAATTTACATGCCGTATGCAGATATCGTTCGCAACGGTTAAGCTGTCATCGTGCGTTGCTTGGGAGCAAATTGGTTTTGTGGTATAATAAACCGGTCTAATTCATTGCTCGGTTTGATGCACTGACCCATCGTTTCAACGATTGCAAGCGTTTATGTTGAAACTGTAATTGTAAAAGGTTTGCACTTTTTGTCATCTCAGCAGTCCCTGTTACAGCACTGTACACATATCTAGGATAAATGGCGCAATGGTGACATGTCCAAGTCAGTTTTGCATTTGTTCTATCATCACGTTTGTTGGAAGTAGTTTTAGTAGTTCATTCAGTAGTTTCAGCGGTTCCCACATTTTCAGTATGCATTTGTTCCTTATTATTACATAACTGAGCAAGTTGCGCCTCCTGCTTTCGTTTTCAGGGAGCTGCATCCATTCACTTATCATCGACCATTGCAGGATCTTTCACCCTATCCACATGTGTCATTCGGGTCGGGATGTTCCTTGGTCAGACATCTCTGAGATGGTTGTTCTTTTTTTCGGCAGCTAGGTTTGTTACGTTGTTTGAATCATTGTTTTTATTGTCTTTTGGACAAGTTACTGTCTCGTGGACATGAACGACTAAATTTATGGTACTTAACAATTCTTGGCTCCAAGGTAATAGGTGATGTGTATATTCCATATATGCGACCTTGCTTACAGCATAGTGTGGTAAACTTGTGCCCAAGAATATGATCATCCTTTGGAGTTTAAGGTAACATTTTTACTGGGTATTGGGGTGGATTTGGCATTCAAAGTGATAGCCGTATACATCCCAAGCACACCCTCACCTTGCGTCTCGGTCATCGTGGCAAAGATACGGCCCTCACAGCTCACGGATCTTTTCAATTTCATCCTCGCGCATATCATCTGTCTGAGATAGTCTAATCGTCTACCCCAAGTGTTGTTTATCATTAAATCAAGTCAGTAATGTAGCTCGGTTATTCTGCTTTTGTTCCAACATCTTATTAACTGTTTGTAGCAACATTTTCGCAATTTGCACTAATTCCGTTTACACGGAGGAAACGTGGCAGCTGCATCTGCGAGAGCCGCAAAGTGGGGCGTTTTTTGGCTTTCCTCATCTGCGAGAGCCGCAAAGTGGGGCGTTTTTTGGCTTTCCTCATCTGCGAGAGCCGCAAAGTGGGGCGTTTTTTGGCTTTCTTCATCTGCGAGAGCCGCAAAGTGGGGCGTTTTTTGGCTTTCCTCATCTGAAAGTTGTTCGTCTAGTATTTCGTTGCAGCCCATTACATATCTTGTTAAACAACGGTGACAAATGGAATAAAAGTGTCATGAGCGACACATTCAAGCTTGTCACGCACGCAGTATACTGAATAATACAGTATTTTTGCAGTCTCCTTTCCTTTTGTTAGTGAAACCATGTGCTACCTTTTCTAAGATTTGAATTACATGACCTAATTGCTTCGTCAAGTTGAAACGTTTAGATATCCGAACATAGCGTACTATGTTTTATCAGTGCGAGTCCTTGCAGCCTAAGCAGCTATGCCATTCACCTAAATACAAATATTTTCAGATTCCTAGCAGAGACCACTGGTTAACAGGAAAAGTGAAAATTACAATATTCTATTATTACCTGAGACGGATCACTTAAAAAACCACTAAATTTAATGGTTTCAGATCTGTTGTTTAAATACACGCTAAAAAAGGTCGATCTTGTTAAATAAATATGAACGCCTATGCATTCCTAATTTTGGTAGTATACTATTGTGACTAACAGTGCTTTAAGAACAATATTTTCCCAATAAGATTCCATTTTATATTTTTTCTGATACCAAGTATTAATGATGTTTGCTAAAGCCGTTTAAAAATAGTGGAACTGTCTAAAACCTGATTGATCTGTAAATAGAGAATTATGTCTTCATAAGAAGGAATAGAATTGGGTATATACATGTAATTCGAGTAGTTTTGACATGTGTAAAAGCAGGTGATTCGAGTACCTTTGACATGGGTAAAACATGTGGACGATACAAAGTTCTGGTTATAATGGATTTTGATTTCTTCATATTCGTTGAGATCTGCAAGTTCTTGATGTCATTTTATAGTACGTAATCTCTTTCTATTTCACATATTTTTGCGAAATAGAGTGAAACTACCTCCACCAACACCTTTAATTTACACATCCGCCTCTTGGTTCATGACAAAGTAAAAATATTTTAATTTTTATAAAATAAAAAAATAGGCTGGTCGTACAGATTTGTCTAATTTATTCATATTTTTCGTAATAATTGCGGATACACGGACCGACAATGCTACTGAAAATTTGAATTGACCATTTTGTTTCCAGTAATTGCATCAACTGCTTACTTTAAATCCCTTCAGTGTCTGGCAGATTGCGAGCAGGAGAGATAATTTGAACAAAAATACCATGCAATAATAGATATTTCGAACATTAGTTCCGCTGTTACCGAATTTCTTATCAATGTCCTTTATATGCGAAATTTGGTCCTTAACTGCATAGTTCTCGAACAAAGCAGAAGGTCGATTTTCTTTTTTTCTTTCCAACCGGAGTTTTGAAGAAAATATAGACATTAGTTCACATCGAATAGTCAATTTATAGTAGAAGTAGAAAATGCTTTGGTTTTAGGTTTGACGTTTTACGACACTGCAACCGAAGAACGTTATTTAGTCTTGATGCAATTGGACTAAAGTTCCATGATCATGGATTAAAATCCGAACCTCTTTCGGTCTCGAGTCTCCCATTCTAACCACTGAGCTACCGCGATGGCTTCAACCTCCACATGTCGCCTCTTACAAGAACTCCCGCCATATTCTGAGCGCACTGGTTCCGAGTTTTGTTTTTTTAAATCTGAGCTAGTTTCTGAGTAAGGACACAAAAAACAATATGAAAAAAGAATTTTCAGAACTGCTTCCAAGCAGTAATCAATGAATCTACTTCGAATACGAGTGGGTTTTTTTGGGGCGGGGGACAAAAACTATACTCAATAATTTCCATACATTTCAGTCCCCAGTTGAAGCTTTAAAATATATAGTATTTTGGTTCCCAAGACAGAGGTCTATCATACGTTATTCACATTTATCCCAACAATAAATATGATAATAGATGGTAGTTTGGGATCACGAAACATCTATTAGCAATGATACAAAGAACTGTCGATTGATTTATTCATCATCATCATCAATCTCTTGACCTAGTGTGGTAGTTGAGGTACTGCTGCTGAACATCTGACCAGATGCCTCCACTTGTCTCGATCATGTGTCAATGCCTGCGTCTCCGTGAACCTTATACTGGTCCATTCTGTGATGTTGTCAGTCCACCTTTTTATTTCTCTACCTCGCCTTCTGCCACCCTGGACGCTGCACTGCAGTTCTGTTGTGGATATACCGTTGGATCTAGTGACATGGCCATACAATTTCAGCTTTCTCTTTTTGACAGTGGTGACGAGGTCTTCATAATGACCTACTTTGTGCCCGATGGTGTTACGCACTTCTTCATTTGTGATGTGGTCCATGTAAGAGATGCCAAGAATGGTTCTATTGCATCTCATCTCAAGTACCTGGATTCCTCGTTGTAATTCTGCTGTCAGGGTCCAGGCCTCACATGATTACAAAAATATTGAGATGACTAGTGCTCTCAATAGTCTGATCTTAGTTTTCAGACAGATATTCTTGTTTCTCCTGATGGGTCTTAGCGTTGACCTAGCTGCCGTTGTTTGTGCTGCTGGTGAAACAATGTCTGCTCCTGATCCCTCTTCGGTGATTATGGAGAATGCTGGCTGATTCAGACCATGGCTGATTCGGACCATAGCTGATTCGGCCCAAATTACGGGCTGATTCGGACCAGATGACGGGCTGATTCGGACCATGTGGACTGTTATAAGAAAAACCATGTAACACACACATTATTTAGTTTGGTAGTTATTACTGTTTTTGCAGACATACTAAGAGCATATAAAAAGTTGATATTCCTCTTTTAATTTACGTAAGACAGTTGCTAGCAAATTTCTAACTGATATCAGAACAAACTCCATATTTACATTAGCATTTAGATTTGTTCAACCAAAATAAAGAATATATATATATATATATATATATATATATATATATATATATATATATATATATATATATATATATATATATATATATATGCATTAAACTGACAACGAACAGTGCAAAATTAGTATCTAACTAGCCTGAGCGCTTTCGACTTTTAATGGGTCTTTTTCAAAGGCAAATACAAGACTTAGACAAGACAAACAAATAAAACAGAAAAACGGTTATGTTTGCAAAGCTTTACATGGCTGTTTCTACTGGAATTAAACATTTAAGTTTATATTGTGTCTTAAACAAATGTAAGTGACACATTGAAATCTCAGACCAAACCTATCGATATTTCACATGGTCCGAATCAGCCAGAAATCTGGTCCGAATCAGCCCGTAATTTGGACCGAATCAGCTTGGTCCGAATCAGCCTGTTCATTATGGAAACAAGATATTTGAACTTACCTACTGTTTCCAGTTCCTGTCCTCTGATTGGCTGGGATTGGTTGGCCACTATATGTCATCAGCTTTGTCTTCTCTGCGCTTATACCCATGTCAAATCTGGTAGACGTTTCAACCAGGTTCTTCAATAAGGTGGCAAGCTCGTCTTCACTGCCTGTCAGACCATCAATGTCGTCTGCAAAGCGTAGGTTGATGATGTTACGCCCTCCAATGATGACGGTCCCACAGTGGTTTTCCAGGGCTTCGCTCATAATGCTATCTAAGTAGACGCTGAAAAGTGTAGGGTAAAAGGAGACAGCCTTGACGTATTCCAACCGTTGTCTTGACCCCCCCCCCCCCACGTCAAAGGCCTTTTTGAACTCTATCAACACATGATAGATGTCCTGTTGATGTTGCGAGTATTTTTCACAGAACCCTGAGATTGAATATGTGTTATGTTGTGTTTCTTCTACTCCGGAACCCTGCCTGTTCTTCGGCGATTATTTATTTTGCTTGTGGTTTCAGACTTTTCAAGATGATCTGCAGCATCACCTTTCTAGCATGGCTGATCAAACTGATAGTTCTGTAATTTTGACACTGCTGGAGATTGCCTTTTTGGGGAGTGTTATAATCAGTGACTGCGTCCACTTTGGTGGCCATTAATCTGTCTGCTTTATCTTGTTGCAGAGTTTGTTAGTATAGCTCTATCACTGATTCACCCCCATTCTTGATAACTTCAGCTGGGATCAAGTCTACTCCAGCAGCATTTCCATTCTTCAGTGCTCTTATTGCTGACTCCACCTCTTTGAAAATGGAGAAGTCATCATCATTTATGGAGTTCGGAACTTCAAGCACTTCTGGGTTTCCTGTGGACGGATTGTTGTCGAGATCTGTACAATACTCAGTCTATCTTTCTGCAGTGTCACATGCTTCTGTGCGGCATTTTCCATTTTCGTCTTGAATGGTACTGACTCTTAGTTGCTTCTGTCTGGTGAGGTCTTTCACAATTTGGAATGCCGTTTTGCTGTTATTTTTTTTACTCAGATTTATTAGACTTTTACAAAATACGAAATGTTGAAGCATGAGGGTTATTTCAAACCAAAACTGAATCCTGCATTTCGTTTGTTACAACGTTCAATGAAATTGTGTATTTTATTAACGTAGCTTTAACAATTTGGAATGCCGTTTTGCTGTTATTTTTTAATCAGATTTATTAGACTTGTACAAAATACACATTATTATTATTATTATTATTATTATTATTAATCATAATAATGATAAGAAGAATACGAATAATAATGTTTACATTTGTTGGATATATTTATATAGGTCTGGTCCAGTTTCCATTTGTGCATGAAGCGTCCATAATAAGCTGTATGCACCTTCTGTGGTAACTTGAGTATTAACCATAGAGGGGTTTGGTTTTCCATGTGGGTTGGAAAAGTCACATTTGTCATGTGTACAAAATGACTGGTGTTGCCCATTCCGTATGTTGGCCCTGTTGTTGTTGTTGTTGTTGTCGGGTTTCATGCAATTTTTTCAGCACAAGATAGGCTATACATGCCCGCTAGGAGACATGTTTGAGGAAGAACTCCGGAAAGAACCACTGACCCATGAGAAGCTACAGGCAAGCATTCTCACATACCCACATTGGCCTAATCCACCATTTGACCCATACAGAAGTGAGATGGCAGTGATCCATAAGGGGTGAGAAATGTGGACCCCTCGGGGCCCCATGTTGGCCCTGTCAAATGTCTCTGAATATAGATCCCCATGTTCGGATGGAGAGACACCACAGAGGTCTCTCTACGTGTAATTTATATAATTCAAAAATTAGTTCTTCATGTTAGACTAAGTGCTTCCAAAATCTAAGACATCACCATCGCCTGCCATGATAAACCATGGGCTTTAAATTCTTCTTAATAAAGTTGCCTATCTCTGGTCTTTCCTGTTGTTTTTTGTCTTGTAAACAGTTTGCTCCATCTTCAGTATTGGGAATATAATGGATCTGTCCTATCCAAGGCATCTACCAGTATATATCCAAGGCTTGTTAATTGTATATCCAAAAATGGTTTTGGATAGTATAAATTTGTTCTTCAAACATTTTATCTTATCAGAACAGTTACATCTTATCATTTGCAGAAAGGTGTTCTGTGTCACATATCAGTGGCTCTTGTGATCTTTTCAGTTCCTCATTTATCTGGTCAGTCTTCTGTCCTAAAATGGAAACCTTTACAAGGGGATCTTCACATGTATCAGTGGTAGGTTGATCTGTTCAAAATTGTTTCAGCAATTCCTGGCATGACATTATTATGTTGATTAATGCATTGCTATTTGTAAAGAATTGATGAAGGAACTTTTAGTGACCCATGTTAGAACATCTACAATTCTGCTCCAGGAAGAAGGCATCCTTTATAATAGAATTTTAAAGTTTTGGGCGTCGTTTGTTGCCTGTGACAGTGGACACTTTGTGTGGTTAATATAAACTGGGATGAAGTCTATTCCAAACTATCAGTATACACTGTGTGGGATTCTAGATAGGCATGAATAAAGATGGTTCATTAGTTTGAATTAGTTAAAGATGAAGGTTTGTAGAAGGTGCCAATACACAGGTAGCTCAGAATTCTAGTCTGCCTTAGATTCTTCTGGCTCAGATCTGGCATAATGGTCACAAACTAGGACAAATATGTCACTCTGATAACATCCTTCAAAATAATCTTTTGCTGTAATACTTCAAGTAATTTTATGCTGCGCTCTAGTCATGACTGTGTGTCAATAATGATGTTCGCTTGGGTTGTTGAGGTCATACTGATAAGCAGCCCCTTTTCCCCATCCCCTTTATTGATTGAAAATTGAAGACAGGATTCACATTCGGGTACAGTCTTGTGTTTGTTTGTTCGATTAGGATTTTTAACGTAGCTTTAAAAAAAATTCAGCCATATCGCTATGATGTCTGCAGTGAGGCAGTTTATAGTGATGTCTAGCACTGGGGCATCATGCCGCAGACATGTAGCATGATGTCCCACCCAGTCACATTATCCTGACACCAGGCTGACCAGTCATAACACTAACCTCTTAATACTGAGTGAGGCAGCTGTTAATACCATATTTGTAAGTCTTTGGTATGGCTCGGCCGGAGATTGAACACACGACCTCCCGCTTCCACAGCGGATGCTCTAACCACTAGGCCACCAGAGCTGTTACAGTCCTGTGTTACTAGGATGCTCTGACGCTTGTGTGGAGATGAAGTAGCAGCTGGATTGCTAAACATATCTCCTTGTCTGCTTAGGTGACTAAGGAAGGAATAATGATTGCTGGTATCAAAGAGCTAAGTGTCAAGTATCCCTGTGGAGAAACTGGGCAGGCCATATTGAACACATTTCAAGATTACATGGGAGAATTTTGAACAGAACAACTACTGTAACAATGTACTCTTGAAAGGTATTATACTTCACGGGTCACAACATACTAAAGTTGTCCATTTGAAAACTTTACTGCAGACTCAGCAAGGAAACTTTAAAGTTCTCAGCCAACAATAGGCTACATTGAGATGACTTTTGTACCTTCAAACAGGTCCATTTGACATCAAAATGATTTTTTCTTCAAGTTGGCAACAATGTGGGTGGAAAGTGGTTAACTTGGATAATTTTTAACTGGTTGAAGGTTATCATCTTAATGTGATGGAGGGATAAATGTTTGGCGAGGGCAATGTTGGTAAGAAAGACAAAATCATGGAACATGTTTCAGCTTCTGTGCTCTTTCAAAACAAGAAATGGCTGAAATTTACTGTGTTGTGAATATCTTCAGATGGACAACTAAAACAAATTTCAGTGAGAATTCATAGATAACATTCTTCTGGTGGTGTTCATAAGACAAGAGAATAATGTTGCTTTGGAAACAAAGGCTTGGAATTGTGGAAAGGTTGGAAATACTCAAAAGCCAGTAGTGTGTGACTGATGGCATGAATAAAATCTATCAAATATTTTCTGCTACTGTGACCTTGATTCCCATGATGCAAGGGATGAGTAAGCACATGGAATAAATTGAGATTCATGTTAATTATAATTAGAATATTCAAGTGTCTTAGGAAGTGTTTTTAAATGAATGACCTCAGACGGAAAAGTATCTCTCTTTCCACTTAGTTGGCTTGACTATAACTGAGGGAGCAACAATTTGTCAATATGCGTAGCTTCAAAAGATGGCCATAATGTTTATATATTTACAACAAATTCATTTTCAAAAAAGATAGCTACAACAATGAGATAGTTTTATTGATGGACAGACACATGGACATGCAGTATAACTTTATAAAGGCATGGGTGATAAATAAAAACATTGACACAGCCTCTTAACACAGCCCAGCAGTTTGTTGCAAATAGTCAAACGAAACAAAAACAAAAGAAGATGGAATTTCTACTGGGAAAAACAGTGATATATGTTATGTATATTTATTGTAGTTTGTGATTGACCTGTGTCTGTAATGATGGAGTTGGTCCTACCTGACTAATGCAATTTTTTAAAATTATGTTTACTTTGATTTTAGTAAATTATTTGGATGTTTACCTTTGGAAATATAAGTTTCTAATTGTTGTCATCATGTTTACATGCATTACGTTTATGGTTTGAGACTGTTCATAATTTGGTGTGATTTTCTATTATAATTTTCTTCTTCAGAAATGCTACTGTGACATAGGTCAAGGTCAAGTATGAATGTATATAATATAGGTTTATTTTCTCATTCTTATTTTAATATTCTTCTCTGGAATCATTTTAGTTGTGTTCAAATCATTTATTTCAATTATTAATTGGAATTTCAATATGCTCTATGACCTGACTAAAACACAATTTGGGGATGATCTTAAATTTGTTCAAAGACATTCCGGATTATATCATTGTGATACATCACGACTGTTGGTACATCAAGCTATTTTAAAATATTGGTACATCAGTGAATTTAACATTGGAATTAATTTGGAACCCTCTACTTTTGGACTTGTGATAGAACATTTATGATTACTTGGGTATTAATTCACAATATGTACTATTAAGTTCCTTTGAAAATTTCCTTTTTTATGGAAGGGAATTATAATTTTTTTGAATTATACAAAACTTGCTGGTTTTACCTCTTTCTATTGCTAAGTTATAAGTTGAGACCACATAGGTGTAACATTATATAACTTCTGAGAAACAAAACATTAAAAAAATGTTAAAACTGAAGCTATAAATATTGAACATCCCCGATTTTAAAACAGTGCTAAAAATAAACTTAACATAAATGATGAAAATCGGCTTCGATAAACACAAAAACCATCATTATTATAACTAAAGTAATGAACAGATCAAATAGTGGACCTTATGTCATTCACCTGACATATCTGCCTGACAGCCTGACATATTCACCTGACATATATCTGCCTGACAGCCAAATAAGACCATGGCTGAGAACTGTAAAGTGTTCTTGCAGTTGGGCAAGAAATCTGGGTCATTAGGATGCTTTATATTGAAATCTTCCAATGTTCTTGACTGCATATGCTACAATAATTTTTAGTTCCTGCATGCTTGACTGATCATTATCATATTTTGTCCAATATTTCAAGGGTCCTGCATGCTTGACTGATCATTAGCATATTTTGTCCAATATTTCAAGGGTCCTGCATGCTTGACTGATCATTAGCATATTTTGTCCAATATTTCAAGGGTCCTGCATGCTTGACTGATCATTAGCATATTTTGTCCAATATTTCAAGGGTCCTGCATGCTTGACTGATTATCAACATATTTTGCCCAATATTTTAAGGGCCCTACAATGCTTGGTGTCAAAGTTGGTAAATCCTGTTTGGAATCTTTTTTAAAGTTGCAGTTTGGTAACGTTTTTTGTCTTCTTAGTGATGGTGGTAGCCATATATGATGGCAAAGCAATATTTGTACACATCTGAAAGCCTTTCAGGTGTGGTCACTTTGTTAAAAACTTGTTATCAAATATCAAATTATGTTAAGTGGTTGTTTTGACATGATCAAAGGTGTTTCTAGTTTTAGTACAGCTGATATATGTAATGAAATATCTGCCACATTTGTACAAATCTAAAAGCCCTTTATGCCAGAATGCTTTATATCAGAGAAGGCATTTAAAGGTGTTCTAATTTTAGTAATGGTGGCCATATATGGTAGTAAATTGGCATTATCTATATCATCTTTATGGGGCTAGCATTTCTTGACGAGTTGAAAACAGCAGTCCAAGAAGGACAAACGGCCATACCATCAAGTCTGGTGAGCTAAAAAATTAATAATGGAAATGCAACAATTAAACTCCATTACTTGATATGTGGTGCTTGTAAGAAAAAATATCAGTGAGCAACAATTTTGTTTAACTTTATTTTGTATCAGAAGAAATATAGAATTCTAAATATCTGATTTCTGATTGAGCCTTTGAAATTCAGCACAATGAATAAAAGAAGCCCAACCACAGTACAGTACTAAGATTAAAATTTCAGCACTGATTGCCTAGCTACAACATATTAAAAATGTCTGAGAGTACAGTACCAATGTTATCAATTGAAACACCACAATGTCCATTAAACTTCATGCTAAGATATATTTCTAAAGTTAACAATGTTAACAATTTAACGTTTTTATTCACTTTTAAGATATTTTGACAATTTCAATTGTCTTTATTTTATCAGAGGTCAAATCTGTTATGGTCATGCTTGTTAACAAAGGTCAAATCTGTCACTGTCATTACTGTTAACAAGGGTCAGATTTGTCTTGATCCTTCTTGTTAACAAAGGTCAAATTTATCGTGCCTTTTTTGACTTTCATGTTAATACCAACATGTCAGACCTGTCATTATGATAGTTATACAACATTCTAATCAAAGTATACTAAAAAATTGTTCACACTTCTATTAAATACTTGAGGATTTACAAATCACCATTTCTAATCTTAATGCAAATGCTGTAGTTTCCATTTCTGTTCAGTGTGGTAAATTTTCCTAAATCTGTGTCATTTTGTCCTGGTAATTCAGATACTTTCTTATTGTGATCTTTTGCACGCTTCTATTTTTGGACAACAAAACCAGTTTGAGTTGCAAGAGTGAGCTCATTCTTACTGATCAACTAGCTTCATCACTAAGCAGCCATTTTGCAATAAACGTCTTATGGGTACAGTTCATCCTTTTTGAAATTGGATTCATCTCATCCCAGCATGCATCCAGATGAAGCTAGCCATGATTATCAAGAAGGATATCCAGTTCTAACCTAATGCTGTGGGACTGTCATTAGTGAGGTCTATCACTTCCAATGGAAATGGATACAACAATGGTTGTACTGATATGAAAGGTTGGTTCGAAATTTAAAAAGTTTAAAAAGTAGTGAATAATTTGCATCCAATTTTAGCAGACTTTTAAAATCACAAGCTTATTTGTACCGTGTATGAGGATATTCCAGACTTTTAAAATCACAAGCTTATTTGTACCGTGTATGAGGATATTCCAGACTTTGAAAATCACAAGCTTATTTGTACTGTGTACGAGGATATTCCAGACAAGAAAATGATGAAGAGTGCTCAAATGAAACGTGCAATGAAGCATTTATCAAACAAATCAAGGAAATCTAAATATCGAAGCAAAACATAGTTTTAAAAAATCCTGAAATATACACATACAGTTCATATTTTGATATAAGCTGACAATTTCTTGCTAGAGATTTTAATTAATGAGTGTATCAACACTTGATCAACTAATTTAACACATTATGAAAGCTGGCTGTTTTATAGCGATAACATCAATGAAATGATTTAATGACTTCATGCAATAAACATGTGTTTCTTATTTCTTGAAAAAAATGTGTTTTTTGATTGACGGTGAAGAAAAATAAAGGAAAATATGCAGCCAGATCATACACATTTCGTAAACTAAAAAATTAAAAAATCCCTTACTCCACCGTTATAATAAATATGCGGGTACAGGGTTCAAGTACAATATTAACGGCATGCCAGTACATTAAGCTCTCTCTCTCTCTGTATATATTACACACACACACACACACACAGAACAGCATGAATCTAAATGATTTTAACTTGAAAACTGATACAGTCCTACCCACTTATATCGACACCACTTATATTGACAAGCTGCCTATTTAGACGAAAAAGTAAAGTCCCAGTCCCAAAATTGTCATGCTTATGTCGATGTCGAGATAAAAAAAAAAATGCATGTTGACAAAAGCCCTTGGTCCCAGCTTTAACAAATCTTTTGTTTTCTAATCATTTATGTTGACAAGCCACCAGTTCCAACCTATACTTTGTTCAACTATTAGTTGATTTTGCCACCAGGCTTTAATTTTCCTGACTAATCATTTATGTTGACAAGCCACCAGTTCTGACCCATAATTTGTTCAAGAATCAGTTGATCTTGCTGCCAGGCTTTAATGTTGCAAAGGGATAAAAAAATAAAATTTTAAAAAATTGCTTTTGTTCGGTCCTACAAATTAGGCCTCTCACGACGACTTAAATAAAAGCAATGAAATCTGATCAATTCTTCCATTTAAAAAAGTGATCAGTGATTAAAACATGTTCACTGTGCTGTGAAAGTTTCATTTTTAACTTTATTTAGATTTACAATAGCTATCAACAGTAAAACACAGATTAAATTTACAGTCTCTCTAAACTAATTATCTGACTGTTAAGTTGAGGGCAGAGCATCTCACAAAGATGTCTGTGAAAAAATTTCGCTTCAACATAACACCTTATCAGTAAGGATGGAAGCTGCAGAGTCTGTAAAGAAAGTCTATATTGAAGGTAACTGCACTCCCCAAAGGAAGCAGAAGGCTGCTAAATTTGAGTCACAGCAAAATGGTTCAATGAAACCCGCATTGCACATTCCACCTGATCCATAAATTGTGATATGATCAGCAAAAAAGCGAAATAATTTGCGAAAAAACTTAGTGTGGAGAACTTTGTTGCAACAAGTGGTTGGTTCAGTGGCTTTAAAGTTCATCGGATACAAAAGGATTTATGGAGAATACATGTACTGTTAAACCATCTTGTTGACGGGGTTTTCATTTCCTCGTGAATAGCCCCATCCCCATGGTAGCTTCAATAAGATGGTAACAGACTGACCAAAATCTAGACGAATTTAAGTACATGTACTTGAAGCATGTAAATAAAAAACTATACAACCATGTGCTGATGCAGACACTGAATATCTGAATATCATCATGTTTTTCATATCAGGATGCGACTGTTGCAATATTTTATTGTGAATTTTACTACACAAAGGTAACCAAAATGTAATTTGTCAATATGCAAGTGTATTTCACACTGGTTTTGACTTAATGTACTCAAAATTTCCATTGTTTCTCAAAGTGTAAATGCTACTCACTGAGGACACTTCACCCCTTACTGACGAATACAACTTGTATCTTTTATCAGACCCCCACCCCCCACACTTATCTCTACCTTTGCCTATGTTGACAATATTTCCTCGGATCCAAGGACGTCAAAATAAATGGGTATGACTGTATTGCCAAAGCAGACCTGCCAACCCTGACAAGTCCATCTCAGTAAGGCAGTTGCATTAGTTTTACCAGTTTTCGGTAAGGTGTAACAAAATATTAATAACTGCTGTCACAAAACTGGAAAACATAATTAAAAGTTTGATGCAATGACGATAAACATTGTGTTCAACTTAAAAGTTTGTAAAGTATGCGTAGACTTTATTTACCACTAGTACAGTTGCACAAACTCTAGTTCCAAACCCTATACAGCTCAATGGCTTATTGCTATAACTCAACTTGATGTAATTCTTGTAAATTCTTTTTCATTTTACATGATGATGGAAATCATATCTCCTGTCACGAGACATATTTAAATTGGCATGTGATGTCCAATAACGTAACTGTGTCCTTTCCAGCTTTTATTCACAAGAATCCGAATACTAATTTTTATTCTTCTGTGTTGATTATTAACACTCTTTTAGAAGCTTTTTTTGCTTTTCATCTTAAACATGCATCGTTTTCTGGATGCTATTTTTTAAATTTTTATAATCAACAGTTTGATTATGCAGATGCTTTGCATGAACAAATAGGTGCAGTTAAAAGCGTCTGGGGTGGTGCTGTAAAGTTAGGTTGCCAGACTAATTTCACTAATTCTAAGATGAAACCCGGATCCAAATGAAAAACACAGATGAACCAATAATCAGGATTTTTCAGCAACGATAAATTTTCTGTAGTTTATGCTAGTATGCCAGGTAATTTTCTTAAGACTAATGGCAAAATTGTAAGAGTTGGTAGGTCTGCAAAAGATTAAAAGCACTGGTCAATATTCTGGGTAAAAATCATGACACTTGTTCTTTTGTAACATTTCACATCTATAAAAAAAAAATCATTGCAATTAAAAGTACTTCTAAAAGTTTGATGTGGCTGATGATCTAATTTTCAAGAAGGAATAATAAGACAGTACTGAGTGTTGAAACCATCTTCAATATTAATAAGTAATAAGATTTTCAATTTTGCGATTGAGGCAGCTATATTGGCTGTCTGATCATCACCATGTTCATTTATGGTAAACTGGACACCATTAATTTTGGTGAAAAAAAAACAATGTTGATAATGACCATCCATTCAAGAGATTAGTCCATCCATTCACGAGATTAGTGTGATTTTCAATATATTCATTAAGGAAGTCAGGTAACCATTTTCATTCACGATTTCCACTTAGAAGAAGTAGCAATAACTAGATTTTCAAGATGGCTGCCATGGTGACCATACTGGATGTCAGATCGTAACCATTTTCATTCAGTATATACAGGATATGATAAGTATTCTGGTGATTTGACTTTTCATTTAAGATTTTTAACCTGGCCACTATGATGGCCATATCAGATCTGTGTAATTTTTCAGGCCACATAGACAGGATAATAAGTATTGAAGTAAAAATCCCATTTCTCATCAGACTTTTGGTTTGATTTAGGACCAACTAGACATCATTAAAGATCTTTTAATGATAAGACCTCATATGTTTCTTTAGAGTAGTGTTAACAAGATTTTCAAGATGGCTGTAGTGGTAGCGATGCTAGATGTCAGATTTGCACCAATTTCACAAGGACCAAGTAAACATCATAAGAAGTCTGTTAGTGAAAACCCCATGCTGATAAGACCATCCATTCAGGTAAAGGAGGTTTAGCAATATGATTTTCAACATGGCTACTGCAGCAGCTATAGTGGATGCTAATCATTCTCAATTGGAACCAAAAAATCTTTAGGATGTGTGTGTGTGTGTGCGCAATATTTCATGGCATTCCTCCAAGTAGTTTAAAAGAAGCAACAACAAGCTTGTGCTAATGGAGCAAGGGATGGTGGATGACAAACAATTGGTAACAGACCACAGACTACCCCATAAGTACTTATGGTTAGGCAAGTACAAAATTCTTTTATCTTCCGACTAAATCCTATCAAAAAGTATTGCACATTACTAGCTGTATCTCCTAGTAAAACTCTAGTTTCATTAAAATTTCAACTTTTCGTATCTTAGTTTTAACAGGGTTTTTTTTGAGATTCATACTACATGACAATTTACTGTGAACATGCAAAGCCTGTCACTATTTGCAAAATTAAAATATTAATAGTACAATGCTTCATTCCCATGGAGTAAAAATGTGATAGTGTAATTACAAATATATAATTATCGACTCCCAATATGTCAGAATAATTAATTTACTTCCTGCGGATTTAAATTGTATAAAAAACTATTCAAAACAATCTTATTTTTCTCAATTTGATAATGCAATATCAAAGACAGAAATGAATGACCATATGAAGCCTACATCAACTGAATGAAGTTACCAGATACAATGTATTTTATTACGAATTACAAATTCTTACCTTTAATAGGAGGGGGAATCAAGGGTAAACAATACTGAATGGCTCAGATGGGTGACAATGTTATTATAAGGTATACTAATTTTAAGACGAGCATTTAATGTATCACTTTTTTTTTTTTAAAGTACAAGGTATATGTATTCCATTTGTTCAGTTGGTAAATATTAATTGTTTCTTATCACACCATTTCAAGAAGCCATTTCAAACTGAAGATCAATATTGGACCTCCTTATGTTGTTTTTATTTATTGTTTTCAATGTTAGCCTACAGGTTTTTGAAACCCTATCACTGTAGTAAGACAATGTCAGACTATCTGAAGAAAAACAAGCCCAATCTTATGTATATATATATTCTTGCATGGATATTCTGACATTTTCTTACTACACTGGCAGAATATCAAAGGTTTGTGGTTAACATGCTATCATTGAAGTGTCAAATGTATCAATTTTTCTGACTTTTGCTGTGAATCCAAACTTGTGAACCAATTTATTGTTTTGACTAATATGCATAGTCAGCTGATTCTTGACTGAATGAAATGAATATTTATTTATCAACGCAATCCTTACTTACTAAAACTGCTAAAATTCAAATGGCTAAAATTGTTTAAGTAAAATAAGCAATCAACCTTCAGATATGTTATGTCCGCAATATACTGAATCATGTAGTACCTTTATACATGTGCCTATAAAGATAATGAAGACTGGAGTCTAAAATTATTCTGCAACAATAAAAACTGCATAGATACTATTATGATAAAAACATGGAGTATAGTGATACTTTTTCTTCGAATCAATAATAACAATCCCAGAACTTTGAAATCTAGAAGCCAACTGTATGGAGGTTAAATTAAAATGTCCTCCGAAAACTGAAATATTTCTGAAGATTTTAATGGAAGCAGCAACAAATGAACACCCCACTGAATGCAAACATAGAATTTTAAGGTTATTATTGAACATTCGAGGGACATTCTGTAATTTCCCGAAATTACGTATCATTTCTAGACTATTTATTTGGGTAAATAAATGCGAAAGTGTTCTCTCCAATTAAATCATCCCTCAATTCAGCGGACTTAAGAATGGTTTAAGCATGCATCTTCATTGGGAAGTTACGATGTACTATTTTAAAACTATATCAAGATGAAATATTTTTCACAGTTCATTATTTTAAGCAAAAAAATGCTGCCATTATTGTTAATTTATGAATCAATATGACAGAATAATGATCTTTATGGTAATTTCAATAGTTAATTTGTTGCTGGACATATAAAATATTGCTTCAGGTAAACAACAATGACTGAATATCAGAAATAAAATTTCAAGAAAATCTAGTTGTTTATACATATATCAATAAATATTATAGAATGGTACATTTTGGAAACCTGTCTCAAAATTAAATATTTTCAAGAATAAATTTAACAAAACTGTTTTAAATATGACATTAATAATACTAAATGAAAGATGAAATCCTTTTATTTTTCCTAAATTTCAAACATATACTGCAAATTTTTTAATCGAGCCCTTGAATACAGTACATACCAGTACAATACACACATAAACATATTCACAGTAGTAGTTCATGCCTGTTTACATAAATTTGATGAGCAAAAGAAACGGAAGTAAAAATCGGTTTTTTGTTAACATAATTTTAGAAAACGTTCCTGAGACTACAGCTGCTAAATACTAACAATATTTAAAGTACATTAACTTTATCAGCAACAAAGAACACAGAGGGCTATGCAGTTGAATGCATGATGAGGAATTCCTGAGAAACTCAAAATCAACTGATGACATTTCATGATTTATTTTGTTCTCAAACTGTTAACATATCAAATAGAATAATTCTATGATATAAAACTGACAGTATATATTAGTTCTGATGTGGTTCATTTAATAAAAGTTGAGTTCTTGAAGGCTTTAACAGTATTTTCTGTAATGGATTTAATGTACTCAACTCTGCTTTCAGCACCGTACATGTTGTACTTTGCTTAATAAATCATTTTTAAAATTTATTTTCTTCCTTTCTTTAGTAATAAAACTATTTAAATAAGCTTTAAGCATAATAATAGCTTTAATTATTTAAATAAAACAATCCATCAGCACTACTGGCATGTTAATGTTAGTACAAGTACAGTAACATATATACACAATATTATTTAAACATGAACACAAGATTGCAATGTCCCAAGAAAGCATGTTTGTGTTTAGCGACACTAATTAAACATTCCTCTTCTGCAAGAGAAAATCTGAATTATACATCTGTGATAATTATTACAATTTTATCTAAAACCCTTTCCTATGTCAGATACTTTTTGAATCAAAAGTGAATTGTTGGCAAGATATACACAAAATCTGATCAAAATACCTGGTATATAACTCCGGTCATTTTAAAGAAACCATTTAGTCCCCCTTCTGTCTCAATGATGTTGACCTTTGATATATTGATCCCAAAATTTATTGGTCCCATTCTTGTCTTAAAATGCATGCCACAGTTGTGTCATGTTTAGTGGCATAGGACTTGAAAAACTCTGGAAACTGTCCTCATTTTAAAGAACCCTGACCATGACCTATTAACTAAAAAATTAATATATACCATCTTGGTCTCAATTGCAAACCATCTGAAAAGTTTCTAAAAGGAAGAAATTATAATCTTGAGGAAATCCTGTTTCTGACCTTGATCTTTAACCTTTTGACTTCAAATTGAATAGGTGTCTTGTCTAAAATGCAACCGTCCCAAAATCTGGTTAAAGTAGCAGATAAAGAATCTGTATGCAACCATCCCAAAATTTGGTCAAAGTCGCAGATAAAGAATCTGTATGCAACCATCCCGAAATTTGGTCAAAGTAGCAGATAAAGAATCTGTATGCAACCACCCCAAAATTTGGTCAAAGTCGCAGATAAAGAATCTGTATGCAACCATCCCGAAATTTGGTCAGAGTAGCAGATAAAGAATCTGTATGCAACCATCCCGAAATTTGGTCAAAGTAGCAGATAAAGAATCTGTATGCAACCATCCCGAAATTTGGTCAAAGTAGCATATAAAGAATCTGTATGCAACCATCCCAAAATTTGGTCAAAGTAGCAGATAAAGAATCTGTATGCAACCATCCCGAAATTTGGTCAAAGTAGCAGATAAAGAATCTGTATGCAACCATCCCAAAATTTGGTCCAAGTCGCAGATGAAGAATTTGTATGGTGGGCATTTAAAATATAACTAGAGAAAGGAATGTGTATTCCTTTGAGAAATATCAATAAAATCTTTCTAAATGGTATTTTCCAAGAAAAATCTACATATGTGGAGATTTCAGAAACTACCTGACAAGCAATGCATATAAAACAAATGAGGTAAAATATCAGGGACATGATCAGGTAAGCCAGCAGAAATATCTGACACAGATGCCTTGGAGCACCTTTTCATTTACATTCACAAATAAACCAATGCTTACAGTATAATCAGTACAAAAAAAAGGTCATTGTATCTTTTTATTTTGAAAAACTGTTGAGCAAAATACTAATACCAAAGATGAAAGCCTTAAAATGTAGTACAGTGTAATTTTATTCATAATTATGTTTGAATTTTAAACTTCTAAATGTTACTTTTTTACAATGAGATTTTCGCCTATCATACCCAAAACCAGTCACATGACCCCTTTCATGATAATATCAGTGACATGACCCCTTTCATGATAATATCAGTCACATGACCCCTTTCATGATAATATCTGTCACATGATCCCTTTCATGATAATATCAGTCACATGACCCCTTTCATGATAATAGCAGTCACGCAACTTCTTTTATGCCTAATATCAGTCACATGACTGAAATCTGTTTTTTGGGTCAGAGTTACAGCTGCTGGTTGATACTTGAAGTGTTGAGAATATAAGGGCCATTTCCTTCTCTGTCTCTGTCTCTCTCTCTCTCTGAGAAATCCATATAAAATAACATAAAGGTTAAACAGGAAAGGTGTTTACAGAAGATGGATGTGGAAAACTTAAACAAGATGTGACAGACAGACAGAAGGTGTGCAAATATAATATTAAATTCTTCTATCAAGGCTGTACATTGTAGTGGGACATAAAATCATTCTTAAACTTTCACACATATGTACCAATTGAACACTGTTCCTCTGAAATCCAAGACACTATCACAGATCATACAGATGTCATATAAACTTCTCTCAGATGTGGCTAATGACTACTCAATTCAACATGAGCACGTACTAATAACAAAGAATGAATTCGTCAAGGAATTTCAAGTCAAGGCAAGCATCAACATCTTTACTGTGAATAAGTACCTGGTGAAAGCTAACTATAATGTATAAACCATGGTGACAAAAGTTGAAAAGATGGAACCCCTAGATACAATTTAATGAAGGAGACAGGGATAAATAATTATAAAGGTCGTCATTCTAGGTGAATATTAGTGCAGATTTATCAAACTTGAACAGAATCAAACCTGGATTGTGAAGCCCCTAGGAGTCTTCAATACAGTATGTTTAACAGAATGAATAACAATTAAAATCTGTAAGGCACAAAACAATCGCTTAACAAAACATGCAAAATTTGTAATGATGAAATAATCCATGGGAAAATGCTAACTCCAGTCTTTAGCTATCTGCAGTGATGGGAATGCTGATGCCTATGGAAGTAACACTAGTGATGATAACTAATTCCATCGCTGATTATAGATGAAGTAATAACTAATTCCATCGCTAATTATAGATGAAATGTTTCCAAGAAGCTGAGGCAAGTGTCCATATCTGTACTGTTTCAACAGATATTACAAGTATGTACATCATAAATATACAGTCTGATCCTGTGAGATCCAACAGCACCTGGAATAAATAAATAAATGAATCAATCAATCAAATCATGACTATTGCAAATCCCATACTTTTTATCACCTATTCCCAATCCCAATAATAATAATAAAAATAGTAATAAAAATAATAATACAAATAATAATAATAAAATAATAATAATATAATATAATAACAATAATAAATAATAATAGTAAAAATAGTAATAAAAATAATAATACAAATAATAAAATAATAATATAATATAATAACAATAATAAATAATAATAGTAAAAATAGTAATAAAAATAATAATAATACAAATAATAATAATAAAAATAATAATAATAATAATAATAATAGTAATTATAATAATTATAATAATAATAATAATAATAGTTTTCAATGGACTGTTAAGCCATACATTCATCACAAATGATCATGATGTATTTAAATGCATGCACATCATGTACAATAAATACATGATCATCATAAGGTAAGTATTATCACTAACTAGAGCCAATAAATAATGTAAGCTAAAAAAAAGCTGTACTGCTTTAAAAATAATGCTGCTGGATTTTCTGATCGAAATAATCTTGATATTTCACTGGCCATCAATAAACACAGATAACATTATAACCATCAAATTTGAAGTTATTCTCAGATGATTACTTTTAACAGTTGACAGGTTAGAATGGCTCAAATCAACAAAGACATGACTTTTTTTATTAATAGGTTTTTTCATTTCAAATTATTTTGGAGAATTAACATAGTTTATATTTATTTGGAACGATCATAAAATACATCAGAACATAAATAGTAAATTGCTGACATAACGAGGTTACCAGTAAGAAATCTGCTTTTTTAATTTCTTATGCAGTATATCTTGCTAGCCAATAAGTTTAAGCAAAAATAAAAATGTGCTTGCTAAAAATGAATAATAATATATATATATATATATATATATATATATATATATATATATATATATATATATATATATATATATATAATATCCCAAGTTATACAAGGACAATTTGGACAATTTTACTTATGTCTTAATTACTAAAAAGGTTTTAATGCATGGACCCTTGCCCAGTGATAAAGCCATAAACCCTCTTCAAAAGTTATGCTACAGGTGAAGCTTTTATTTCTGGAGTCTTGTCCATCTTGCACATTTCATGAGTTATATTTGTTCTTTTTGGTTTCTTTAATCTTTGAAAATAAAAATTTGTGAAAGTTTTACAGGGTAAAAGTATAATGGAGTATTTTTTGTTTAAAACTGGAAATGCAAGAAATAAATTCAAAATAATGTTCAACTAAATGTCAATGCCACAAAATAACACTCACTATAACACATAAATACAAAATTATTTGGGGCTCCAAGTGGAAGAGTGGTCTAAAGTGCTCTCCGTTACGGATCACTGCCATCTCACCTCTGTCGGTGTGAGTTCGAGTCTCAGATTCGGCCAATGTGGTTATGTGAGAAAACTTGCCAGTAGCTTCTCGTGGGTCAGTGGTTCTTTCCTGGGGGTTTGGCCGGGTTCTTCCTCCACCATTAATACTGGCTGCATAGAATAGCCTATTCTGTGTTGAAAAATGGTGTTAAACACTACAACAACAACAGCAAAATTATTCAGGCACTGTAACATGGAAATACTTGCAACTGTCAAATTCTTTTTCACAAAATACAGAAAACTTTTTTTTAAGGGTTTAAAAATTTAAAATCTGGCAAAAGTTTTGATAAATAATTCTATAAATAATTCTCTAAAATAAATTCATTAACCTAAATATGTTTTTACAAGAAATGTTTTTATTGGAGTGAAATCAATAGTATAAAAAAACATCCTGTACTTGCAAACGTATACAGTAGAACTTTGATATAACATAATTTTGTAAGTCCACAGTATGCCACCATGCTACATAAAAAAAAAGCGCAACAGCATGATGAGTAGTTTGTTAACTAAAGAAAGTCATCGACGCAATTCCTTTAGGATCTACAAACGAGATCATGTGTATAAGCCTATGCCTCATGCTTTAATGGCACATTGTCAATACATGTATATTATGTAATAGTTACTCTTAACAATTATCAGCTTTTCGAAAGCCGAAACCTTCCAAAAATATGCTAAAATCAAATTGCAGTTACTGAATACTTACACAATTAAAATTAATATTCACAAATAAAAACTTTAAACATCTTTATGCAAAGATACAATGCTAATTCATTTTTATCAAGAATACAACACATCTTGTTCTTGTAAGGTTTAACGCCATTTTTTCAGCACACAATAGACTATAGACTATACATGGCAGCCAGTATTATTGGTGAAGGAAGAACCCTGTAAAACCCTTGGAAAGAACCACTGACCTACGAGAAGCTACTGGCAATTTATTTTTTTTAATTTTCTTTTAGGGTTTAACGCCATTTTTCAGCACAAGATAGGCTATACATGGCGGCCAGTATTAATGGTGGAGGAAGAACCCGGAAAAAACAGGAAAGAACCACCGACCCACGAGAAGATACTGGCATGCTTTCTCACATAACAACATTAGCCGAATCTTAAGACTCGAACCCACGCAAACAGAGGTGAGATGGCCGTGATCCATAACGGACAGCGCTTTAGACCACTCGGGGCCCCAAAGCTACTGGCAAGCTTTCTCACATAACTACATAAGCCAAATCAGAGACTTGAACCCACGCAGACAAAAACATATCTTGCCAAAAAAATTAAATCAAACTATTGTTTATTTTGGCACTAAAGATTTTAATTACTTTGACAAACTGGCTAAAGTAGCTACAGTACTGGGAGTCACGCCATGATTAAGTTCTAACTGAATTCAGAGTCTAGCAACACGTGATGTTGCAAGGTTTCACTCAATTTTTCTGTGTAAAGAAATTCTGATCCTTTTATATAAACACTGCACCTTGTTTATAGTAGACCTTTTTCTAATAATATTTTTATTTTATACCTATGCCGAGTCATAAATCACACATTATTCATTTTAATTCCAATGGTGTATTGCTTAGCCTATTTTTAGTAATTGAGTTATTCCAAAGGAAATAACTCTAACTTAGTAGATTAAACATGTGATTCTTAAAAGTAAAAAGTCGTTATTAGGTTATTTCCCTTGTTTTAATATAGCAAGGAACATGCATTTTTGAGAATTTTTTTTAAAAAAATTGTTTAAGTTAAATATATGCAAGATGACCTCATTAATATGCACAAACTCCACTTGTTATTTCATCCAAGAGCTTGATGAAATTAGCCCATATTCCATGTCAAAACCAGAACAAAAATATAGCTTCCAGAATAGTAACAAGCTATCCAATCAAATATTAAAAGTCAAAACCTGAACAAAAATATAGCTTCCAGTATAGCAACAAGCTCATCCAATCAAATGCAAGGTGACCTAATTACTATGTGTGTATGTTTTACATTATCAAATGTGTTCAAGATCTTGATAATAAAACAACAAGCTCATCCAATCGAATGCAAGGTGACCTAATTACTATGTGTGTATGTTTTACATTATCAAATGTGTTCAAGATCTTGATAATAAAACAACAAGCTCATCCAATCGAATGCAAGGTGACCTAATTACTATATGTGTATGTTTTACATTATCAAATGTGTTCAAGATCTTGATAATAAAACAACAAGCTCATCCAATCGAATGCAAGGTGACCTAATTACTATGTGTGTATGTTTTACATTATCAAATGTGTTCAAGATCTTGATAATAAAACAACAAGCTCATCCAATCGAATGCAAGGTGACCTAATTACTATGTGTGTATGTTTTACAATATCAAATGTGTTCAAGATCTTGATAATAAAACAACAAGCTCATCCAATCGAATGCAAGGTGACCTAATTACTTTGTGTGTATGTTTTACATTATCAAATGTGTTCAAGATCTTGATAATAAAACAACAAGCTCATCCAATCGAATGCAAGGTGACCTAATTACTATGTGTGTATGTTTTACATTATCAAATGTGTTCAAGATCTTGATAATAAAACAACAAGCTCATCCAATCGAATGCAAGGTGACCTAATTACTATGTGTGTATGTTTTACATTATCAAATGTGTTCAAGATCTTGATAATAAAACAACAAGCTCATCCAATCGAATGCAAGGTGACCTAATTACTATGTGTGTATGTTTTACATTATCAAATGTGTTCAAGATCTTGATAATAAAACAACAAGCTCATCCAATCAAATGCAAGGTGACCTAATTACTATGTGTGTATGTTTTACAATATCAAATGTGTTCAAGATCTTGATAATAAAACAACAAGCTCATCCAATCGAATGCAAGGTGACCTAATTACTATGTGTGTATGTTTTACATTATCAAATGTGTTCAAGATCTTGATAATAAAACAACAAGCTCATCCAATCGAATGCAAGGTGACCTAATTACTATGTGTGTATGTTTTACATTATCAAATGTGTTCAAGATCTTGATAATAAAACGACAAGCTCATCCAATCGAATGCAAGGTGACCTAATTACTATGTGTGTATGTTTTACATTATCAAATGTGTTCAAGATCTTGATAATAAAACAACAAGCTCATCCAATCGAATGCAAGGTGACCTAATTACTATGTGTGTATGTTTTACATTATCAAATGTGTTCAAGATCTTGATAATAAAACAACAAGCTCATCCAATCGAATGCAAGGTGACCTAATTACTATGTGTGTATGTTTTACATTATCAAATGTGTTCAAGATCTTGATAATAAAACAACAAGCTCATCCAATCGAATGCAAGGTGACCTAATTACTATGTGTGTATGTTTTACATTATCAAATGTGTTCAAGATCTTGATAATAAAATAACAAGCTCATCCAATCGAATGCAAGGTGACCTAATTACTATGTGTGTATGCTTGATAATAAAAGTATAAATTCTAAATATGGACTCCAGAGCACAGCCAATCAAATTTCAAGATAACCATATTAACGTGTGGATCTTGCTCATTATCATACAAGCACAGCCAATCAAATTTCAAGATAACCATATTAACGTGTGGATCTTGCTCATTATCATACAAGCACAGCCAATCAAATTTCAAGATAACCATATTAACGTGTGGATCTTGCTCATTATCATACCTGTTCGAGAACTTCATGGTATATGTATATATTTCATGTTTAATCAGGATTAGATAAAATATATAACTCATCTAATCAGGTTCGAGATCACTTCTTTGATATACAAAGATTTTATTCATATTTCCTATAAATCTATATTCCATGTTCAATCAAAATCAGAGTAGATACATGGCCTCCAGTGACAGAGACAGGGTCATACTATTCTAAATAATGACACAGAGACTGTAAAATTATGTCAAACACCTCATTTGCTGATGGTCACCATACAATTTATTAGCAGTTTATGAAAATCTATTGTCCTTTAACATATATAAAAACATGAATACCAAAATCAAGTTGTTTTCAAACTATCTTTGCAATCAAGTGCTTTTCACCTATCTTTGCAAATAAGTTTTTTAAAAAGTCTAAGATGAATAAATGTACAAATACTTGAAACAAATTCTTTCCAATTTAATAATTCTTTCAAAAATACAAACAATTTACATACTATCTTTCAGTGTATTTACTCTTTTCACAATAAAAAAAACTATCTTTCAGTGTATTTTTGGAATCCATTAGTATTCTGTGTATTTTGAAATCCATTATTATTCTGTGTATTTTTGGAATCTATTAGAATTCTGTGTATCTTTGGAATCTATATGAATTCTGTGTATCTTTGGAATCTATTAGAATTCTGTGTATTTTTGGAATCTATTACAATTCTGTGTATCTTTGGAATCTATTAGAACTCTGTGTATTTTTGGAATCCATTAGTATTATGTGCATTTTTTTAATTCATTAGCATTTTGTTTTATCCAATCATTTACCTGTCTTGATCATCAGGGATAATTGCACAACAAAAACAATAAAGAAATAAACATAATAAATTATTTCATTTTATTACATTTTGCATCTGCATTTTTGCTATATTCAATTCAAGGGTCTATTTACTCCGTATTAAAATCATGTGTTTAGGATAGCCTGCTTGTTAAAAAGTCCAGTTTAATGAAGATAACTAAATTGTATCCCACTTTTGCACTGAATTAACTCTGGGTGTCTAACTCATGTGTCTGTTAATATTTTGTTGTTAATTCTCATGGATGATGTGTTCTATTTATTTACAAAGGAAATATTTAGATCCTGCTCAACATTTTCATGTCTGGCACTGGATGCTTGATTTTTAAAGAAAATTAACTTAATTTTAATTCCATCAATTTGAGTGTATGACTGATGAGTGTTGTTGGGTTTTTGATTGATGGATGTTATTGGGTGAATTATTGATGGATGTTATTGGGTTTATGACTGATGGGTGTTATTGGGTGTATTATTGATGGGTGTTATTGGGTTTATGATTTATGGGTGTTATTGGGTGTATGGGTGTTATTGGGTTTATGATTGATGGATGTTATTGGGTGTATTATTGAAGGGTGTTATTGGGTTTATGACTGATGGGTGTTATTGGGTGTATTATTGATGGGTGTTTTTGGGTTTATGATTGATGGGCATTATTGGGTGTATTATTCATGGGTGTTATTGGGTTTATGATTGATGGGTGTTATTGGGTTATTATTCATGGGTGTTATTGGGTTTATGATTGATGGGTGTTATTGGGTGTATTTTTGATGGGTGTTATTGGGTTTATGATTGATGGGTGTATTATTGATGGGTGTTATTGGGTGTATTATTGATGGGTGTTATTGGGTTTATGATTTATGGGTGTTATTGGTTGTATTGATGGGTGTTATTGGGTTTATGATTGATGGGTGTTATTGGGTGTATTATTCATGGGTGTTATTGGGTTTATGATTGATGGGCATTATTGGGTGTATTATTGATGGGTGTTATTGGGTTTATGACTGATGGATGTTATTCGGTGTATTATTCATGGGTGTTATTGGGTTTATGATTGATGGGTGTTATTGGGTTTATGATTGATGGGTGTTATTGGGTGTATTATTCATGGGTGTTATTGGGTTTATGATTGATGGGTGTTATTGGGTTTATGATTGATGGGTGTTATTGGGTGTATTATTCATGTGTGTTATTGGGTTTATGATTGATGGGTGTTATTGGGTTTATGATTGATGGGTGTTATTGGGTGTATTATTGATGGGCATTATTGGGTTATTATTGATGGGTGTTATTGGGTTTATGACTGTTGGGTGTTATTGGGTGTATTATTCATGGGTGTTATTGGGTTTATGATTGATGGGTGTTATTGGGTGTATTACTGATGGGCATTATTGGGTGTATTATTCATGGGTGTTATTGGGTTTATGATTGATGGGTGTTATTGGGTTTATGATTGATGGGTGTTATTGGGTGTATGATTGATGGGTGTTATTGGGTTTATGATTGATGGGTGTTATTGGGTTTATGATTGATGGGTGTTATTGGGTGTATTATTGATGGGCATTATTGGGTGTATTATTCATGGGTGTTATTGGGTTTATGATTGATGGGTGTTATTGGGTTTATGATTGATGGGTGTTATTGGGTGTATTATTGATGGGCATTATTGGGTGTATTATTGATGGGTGTTATTGGGTTTATGACTGTTGGGTGTTATTGGGTGTATTATTCATGGGTGTTATTGGGTTTATGATTGATGGGTGTTATTGGGTGTATTATTGATGGGCATTATTGGGTGTATTATTGATAGGTGTTATTGGGTTTATGATTGATGGGTGTTATTGGGTTTATGATTGATGGGTGTTATTGGGTGTATGATTGATGGGTGTTATTGGGTTTATGATTGATGGGTGTTATTGGGTTTATGATTGATGGGTGTTATTGGGTGTATTATTGATGGGCATTATTGGGTGTATTATTCATGGGTGTTATTGGGTTTATGATTGATGGGTGTTATTGGGTTTATGATTGATGGGTGTTATTGGGTGTATTATTGATGGGCATTATTGGGTGTATTATTGATGGGTGTTATTGGGTTTATGATTGATGGGTGTTATTGGGTGTATTATTCATGGGTGTTATTGGGTTTATGATTGATGGGTGTATTATTGATGGGTGTTATTGGGTTTATGATTGATGGGTGTATTATTGATGGGTGTTATTGGGTGTATTGATGGGTGTTAATGGGTGTATTATTGATGGGTGTTATTGGGTTTATGATTTATGGGTGTTATTGGTTGTATTATTGATGGGTGTTATTGGGTTTATGATTTATGGGTGTTATTGGTTGTATTATTGATGGGTGTTATTGGGTTTATGATTGATGAGTGCTATTGGGAGTATGACTGATAGGTGTTATTTGGGTTATAGAGAATAAAGCTTGATCTAACTTTGGATGTGCACTCAAAATACTTCTAGCTCTGCTTGGTCATTTTAACTTAATGCACTCAAAAGATTACTAGCTCTGCTTGGTCATTTTAACTTAATGCACCTCAAAAGGTAAATAGGAAAGAATTTTTACTTTATAAATCATTTCTGTCGCACTTTCACAAGCTGATATTGTCTACTACTGAACAATTTAGTGTACTTTGGACAAGTTCAGGCTGATTTTTTGACTGCTGATGCTAATGTACCTTGGACAAGTTCAGGCTGATTTTTTGACTGCTGATGCTAATGTACTTTAGACAAGTTCAGGCTGATTTTTTGACTGCTGATGCTAATGTACTTTGGACAAGTTCAGGCTGATTTTTTGACTGCAGATGCTAATGTACTTTTGGACTAGTTTAGGCTGATTTTTTGACTGCTGATGCTAATGTACTTTGGACAAGTTCATGCTGATTTTTTGACTGCTGATGCTAATGTACTTTGGACAAGTTCAGGCTGATTTTTTGACTGCTGATGCTAATGTACTTTGGTCAAGTTCAGGCTGATTTTTTGACTGCTGATGCTAATGTACTTTGGACAAGTTCAGGCTGATTTTTTGACTGCTGATGCTAATGTACTTTGGACAAGTTCAGGCTGATTTTTTACTGCTGATGCTATGTACTTTGGACAAGTTCAGGCTGATTTTTTGACTGCTGATGCTAATGTACTTTTGGACTAGTTTAGGCTGATTTATTGACTGCTAAAGTTTATGTACTTTTGAACAAGTTCAGGACAATTTTTTACAGCTAATGTTAGTGTAATTATGGACCAGTTCAAGCTGATTTACACTGGTGTATTTTTGGACTAGTTCAGGCTGATTTACACTGGTGTACTTTTGGACTAGTTCAAGCTGATTTACACTGGTATATTTTTGGATAAGTTCAAGCTGATTTTTTAACTGCTAAAGATGTGTACTTTGGAGTAGTTCAGTACACTTTTTCAAGCACCCTGGAAGAAACCAGTCTCCATAATTACCCACATTAATAAATGCCAAGTTGCGTGAGCTATGACAACATTCTTTAGACTGTGCATGTTGCAAAATCACCCCCCCCCCCCCTTCAAAAAAACCTTCACTTTATCCTTGTCCCTCTCTCACTAATAACCGTAGAGTAGAATCATAATGACATGTACATGAGAATGACATCATGCATGATAATTTTAAAAACACCACAATGTCATTGCAATGTCTTTATCCAGCTTGAGATTTGCAGATTTGAAAACAGTCTCAACATGGATGCAACAAGCCTATGCTACTGACTGGTTTTAAAACCAACAGAATCAGCTTTAGACAATTTCTATCACTCTTACTCGAAGTAACTGCTGACTGGTTTTAAAACCAATGGAATCAGCTTTAGACATTTTCAACCTCTCTTTCTTGTTTTAACTGTGCTTTTCCACAAACTTTTACCAGCACATTCGCAAAACAATTATTATAGAGACTGCATTTGTATTTTCTGAGACTAGTTATTGTTCATTGATGTGTTAAATATGAATTCAGTAGCATGAGTAGAGTATTGTATTTTCTGAGACTAGTTATTGTTCATTGATGTGTTAAATATGAATTCAGTAGCATGAGTAGGGTATTGTATTTTCTGAGACAAGTTATTGTTCATTGATGTGTTAAATATGAATTCAGTAGCATGAGTAGAGTATTGTATTTTCTGAGACTAGTTATTGTTCATTGATGTGTTAAATATGAATTCAGTAGCATGAGTAGGGTATTGTATTTTCTGAGACTAGTTATTGTTCATTGATGTGTTAAATATGAATTCAGTAGCATGAGTAGAGTATTGTATTTTCTGAGACTAGTTATTCATTGATGTGTTAAATATGAATTCAGTAGCATGAGTAGAGTATTGTATTTTCTGAGACTAGTTATTGTTCATTGATGTGTTAAATATGAATTCAGTAGCATGAGTAGAGTATTGTATTTTCTGAGACTAGTTATTGTTCATTGATGTGTTAAATATGAATTCAGTAGCATGAGTAGGGTATTGTATTTTCTGAGACTAGTTATTGTTCATTGATGTGTTAAATATGAATTCAGTAGCATGAGTAGAGTATTGTATTTTCTGAGACTAGTTATTGTTCATTGATGTGTTAAATATGAATTCAGTAGCATGAGTAGAGTATTGTATTTTCTGAGACTAGTTATTGTTCATTGATGTGTTAAATATGAATTCAGTAGCATGAGTAGAGTATTGTATTTTCTGAGACTAGTTATTGTTCATTGATGTGTTAAATATGAATTCAGTAGCATGAGTAGAGTAGCCTGTCTAGCTAATCAGTATTTAACACGTACTCATCAAACTAACATATATTATGAACACAGAGTTAAATTCACAACAAGAGCAGTGAGACATGTAAAACTTGCTCCAATATTTTCAACACTGTACAGTGCGGATGTATGATTCATATGAGTGGGTCATTAATGATTTTTTTTATTTGATATTATTACAAAATGCAGCCAAGACTGAACTCTGCTGTTCTCCCTATTTCATCCTGGAATCTGCTTTTAAACTGAATTCAATGAATCAAACAAGTGTATAATTTCACTACCCATCCCCCTGCAGCCTTTCATAAACAAAAGAGGAAAAGTGATACTACTGAAAACATTGGGGAGAGATACCAAGCTCAGCTTCTTTTGGATACATTCTACTTTGTGTGATTATATAAACCATAAAAACAATACAAAAGAAGACATCTTAATACTGAAATTTGCAGTGTATGTAGCTCACAGAAAAGAACTGTTTTGGTGGCAACTTATAAATGATTCAATTGGTAAACAATGTAAGAAATATGATCATAAATACTGTGCAACGTCAAATGCTTGCTATAAAACCATTTAAATCCTTAAGCGTTTCCTTGAAATTTAAAATTAATTTCTTTATTTGAAATTTGCAAACCATGATCAATTGTGTTTTATGATAACCAACCTGTACTATGTCTGGTTTCTGCCTGGCAAATCTATTACTTTGAGCTCAATGTTAACAGGGGACACATGGTCATATCCTCCCTTGGAAGACATCTGATTTTCTAGGTTAGTAACCTGCAGAAAAACAACTTTATTGTAATATATAAATAACACATGATATAAATTGTGACTTGTTTAATATGGTTGAATTTTTAATCTGCTTACAACAGAAGAGGTAAAAAGAAACATTTAGATCACATATCCCGCTCCCCAGTCTAGTAATTTCAAATTTTATTCTACTTATGCTAGTACAATATTTACCAGTACTCTAAATATTCATTCTACTTATGCTAGTACCATATTCCCCAGTACTCTAAGTTTTCATTCTACTGATGCTAGTAATATATTCACCAGTACTCTAAATTTTCATTCTACTTATGCTAGTACCATATTTACCAGTACTCTAAATTTTCATTCTACAAATGCTAGTAACATATTCCCCAGTACTCTAAATTTTCATTCTACTGATGCTAGTAATATATTCCCCAGTACTTTAAATATTCATTCTACTTATGCTAGTACCATATTCCCCAGTACTCTAAATATTCATTCTGCTTATGCTAGTACCATATTTACCAGTACTCTAAATTTTCATTCTACTGATGCTAGTAATATATTCCCCAGTACTTTAAATATTCATTCTACTTATGCTAGTACCATATTCCCCAGTACTCTAAATATTCATTCTGCTTATGCTAGTACCATATTTACCAGTACTCTAAATATTCATTCTACTTATGCTAGTAACATATTTACCAGTACTCTAAATTTTCATTCTGCTGATGCTAGTAATATATTCCCCAGTACTTTAAATATTCATTCTACAAATGCTAGTACCATATTCCCCAGTACTCTAAATATTCATTCTACTTATGCTAGTACCATATTTACCAGTACTCTAAATATTCATTCTACTTATGCTAGTACCATATTTACCAGTACTCTAAATATTCATTCTACTTATGCTAGTATCATATTCCCCAGTACTCTAAATATTCATTCTGCTTATGCTAGTACCATATTTACCAGTACTCTAAATATTCATTCTACTTATGCTAGTACCATATTCCCCAGTACTCTAAATATTCATTCTACTGATGCAAGTACCATATTTACCAGTACTCTAAATATTCATTCTACTTATGCTAGTACAATATTTACCAGTACTCTAAATATTCATTCTACTGATGCAAGTACCATATTTACCAGTACTCTAAATTTTCATTCTACTGATGCTAGTAATATATTCCCCAGTACTTTAAATATTCATTCTACTTATGCTAGTACCATATTCCCCAGTACTCTAAATATTCATTCTACTGATGCAAGTACCATATTTACCAGTACTCTAAATTTTCATTCTACTGATGCTAGTAATATATTCCCCAGTACTTTAAATATTCATTCTACTTATGCTAGTACCATATTCCCCAGTACTCTAAATATTCATTCTACTTATGCTAGTACCATATTTACCAGTACTCTAAATATTCATTCTGCTTATGCTAGTACCATATTTACCAGTACTCTAAATATTCATTCTACTTATGCTAGTAACATATTTACCAGTACTCTAAATTTTCATTCTACTGATGCTAGTAATATATTCCCCAGTACTTTAAATATTCATTCTACAAATGCTAGTACCATATTCCCCAGTACTCTAAATATTCATTCTACTGATGCTAGTACCATAATTACCAGTACTCTAAATTTTCATTCTACAAATGCTAGTAATATATTCCCCAGTACTCTAAATATTCATTCGACTTATGCTAGTACCATATTTACCAGTACTCTGAATGTTCATTCTGCTTATGCTAGTACCATATTCCCCAGTACTCTAAATTTTCATTCTACTGATGCTAGTAATATATTCCCCAGTACTTTAAATATTCATTCTACTTATGCTAGTACCATATTCCCCAGTACTCTAAATATTCATTCTGCTTATGCTAGTACCATATTTACCAGTACTCTAAATATTCATTCTACAAATGCTAGTAACATATTCCCCAGTACTCTAAATATTCATTCTACTTATGCTAGTAACATATTTACCAGTACTCTAAATTTTCATTCTACTGATGCTAGTAATATATTCCCCAGTACTCTAAATATTCATTCGACTTATGCTAGTACCATATTTACCAGTACTCTAAATTTTCATTCTACAAATGCTAGTAACATATTCCCCAGTACTCTAAATTTCATTCTACTGATGCTAGTAACATATTCCCCAGTACTCTAAATTTTCATTCTACTTATGCTAGTACCATATTTACCAGTACTCTAAATATTCATTCTACTTATGCTAGTACCATATTCCCCAGTACTCTAAATATTCATTCGACTTATGCTAGTACCATATTCCCCAGTACTCCAAATATTCATTCTGCTTATGCTAGTACCATATTCCCCAGTACTCTAAATATTCATTCTACAAATGCTAGTAACATATTCCCCAGTACTCTAAATTTTCATTCGACTTATGCTAGTACCATATTTACCAGTACTCTAAATGTTCATTCTGCTGATGCTAGTACCATATTCCCCAGTACTCTAAATATTCATTCGACTTATGCTAGTACCATATTCCCCAGTACTCTAAATATTCATTCTGCTTATGCTAGTACCATATTCCCCAGTACTGTAAATTTTCATTCTACTTATGCTAGTACCATATTTACCAGTACTCTAAATATTCATTCGACTTATGCAAAATTCATATTCCCAAGTACTCTAAATATTCATTCGACTTATGCTAGTACCATATTCCCCAGTACTCCAAATATTCATTCTGCTTATGCTAGTACCATATTCCCCAGTACTCTAAATATTCATTCTACAAATGCTAGTAACATATTTACCAGTACTCTAAATGTTCATTCTGCTTATGCTAGTAACATATTCCCCAGTACTCTAAATTTTCATTCTACTGATGCTAGTAATATATTCCCCAGTACTCTAAATTTTCATTCGACTTATGCTAGTACCATATTTACCAGTACTCTAAATGTTCATTCTACTTATGCTAGTACCATATTCCCCAGTACTCTAAATATTCATTCTACTTATGCTAGTAACATATTTACCAGTACTCTAAATTTTCATTCTACTGATGCAAGTACCATATTTACCAGTACTCTAAATTTTCATTCTACTGATGCTAGTAATATATTCCCCAGTACTCTAAATTTTCATTCTACTGATGCTAGTAACATATTCCCCAGTACTCTAAATATTCATTCTACTTATGCTAGTACCATATTTACCAGTACTCTAAATATTCATTCTGCTTATGCTAGTACCATATTCCCCAGTACTCCAAATATTCATTCTGCTTATGCTAGTACCATATTCCCCAGTACTGTAAATATTCATTCTACAAATGCTAGTAACATATTTACCAGTACTCTAAATGTTCATTCTGCTTATGCTAGTAACATATTCCCCAGTACTCTAAATTTTCATTCTACTGATGCTAGTAATATATTCCCCAGTACTCTAAATTTTCATTCGACTTATGCTAGTACCATATTTACCAGTACTCTAAATGTTCATTCTACTTATGCTAGTACCATATTCCCCAGTACTCTAAATGTTCATTCTACTGATGCAAGTACCATATTTACCAGTACTCTAAATTTTCATTCTACTGATGCTAGTAATATATTCCCCAGTACTCTAAATTTTCATTCTACTGATGCTAGTAACATATTCCCCAGTACTCTAAATATTCATTCTACTTATGCTAGTACCATATTTACCAGTACTCTAAATATTCATTCTACTTATGCTAGTACCATATTCCCCAGTACTCTAAATATTCATTCTACTGATGCTAGTACCATATTCCCCAGTACTCTAAATATTCATTCGACTTATGCTAGTACCATATTCCCCAGTACTCTAAATATTCATTCTACTTATGCTAGTACCATATTTACCAGTACTCTAAAAGTTCATTCTGCTGATGCTAGTACCATATTCCCCAGTACTCTAAATATTCATTCGACTTATGCTAGTACCATATTCCCCAGTACTCCAAATATTTATTCTACTTATGCTAGTACCATATTTACCAGTACTCTAATTATTCATTCAACTTATGCTAGTACCATATTCCCCAGTACTCTAAAATATTCATTCTACTCATGCTAGTACCATATTCCCCAGTACTCTAAATATTCATTCTACTTATGCTAGTACCATATTCCCCAGTACTCTAAAATATTCATTCTACTTATGCTAGTACCATATTTACCAGTACTCTAAATATTCATTCGACTTATGCTAGTACCATATTCCCCAGTACTCTAAATATTCATTCGACTTATGCTAGTACCATATTTACCAGTACTCTAAATATTCATTCGACTTATGGTAGTACCATATTCCCCAGTACTCTAAATATTCATTCTACTTATGCTAGTACCATATTTACCTGTACTCTAAATATTCATTCGACTAATGCTAGTACCATATTCCCCAGTACTCTAAATATTCATTCTACTTATGGTAGTACCATATTCCCCAGTACTCTAAATATTCATTCTACTTATGCTAGTACCAAATTCCCCAGTACTCTAAATATTCATTCGACTTATGGTAGTACCATATTCCCCAGTACTCTAAATATTCATTCTACTTATGCTAGTACCATATTCCCCAGTACTCTAAATATTCATTCGACTTATGGTAGTACCATATTCCCCAGTACTCTAAATATTCATTCTACTTATGCTAGTACCATATTCCCCAGTACTCTAAATATTCATTCGACTTATGGTAGTACCATATTCCCCAGTACTCTAAATATTCATTCTACTTATGCTAGTACCATATTTACCTGTACTCTAAATATTCATTCGACTAATGCTAGTACCATATTCCCCAGTACTGTAAATTTTCATTCTGCTTATGCTAGTACCATATTTACCAGTACTCTAAATATTCATTCTACTTATGCTAGTACCATATAGACCAGTACTCCTAATTAAAACTATAGCCGACCTAGTACCACATAAGCCAGTACAGTGATATTCAATTATTCACCACCCAATAATATGCTACCAATGCTAATACCATCTGGGCCCAGTACTCTACATGTATATTCTATGCTACATTTTTGTTTCCTGCCAAATACAAAAATAATGAATGGGCAAATTATAAGTACCAAAAGTATGCCTCTTGCTTGACGTGTATTGAGTTTGGTTCAAATACCCTGAAATGTCTTAAAGTTATGCTTTGGAAATGAAAATGATTATGAACAGATAGATAGGCAGACCAACAAAACTACAGCTATATCCATACTGCCCCTGCATATCACACTACAAGGATAACAAGAGTTCCTAGAAGGTTATTATGCTCTACTGGCCAAAAAAAATTTCTTATAGTATAGCAAAGTTTTCAAGATGGCTACCATAATGGACACATTGAATAAAATTTGTGAAAACCTCTAGATAATTTTTGGTTGTTGAAAACCCCTTGTTAATAAAATACTATTAATTCAATATATATGTTGTTTGCATTGAGACCTAAATTGATATAGACTGTAACAGGGGTGAATCAATATTTTATTTACTGCTGTGCAGAATTAGTGTCACACTGAAATGTTCATCTCTTAAATTCTTTAGAAGCTGGACAATGTTACAATCATTGTTACATAAAGTCATCAACCCATACAAAAACAACAGATTCTGACATGTTGTTGTTATTGTTGTATGGTTTAACGCCATTTTTAAGCACACAATAGGCTATACATGGCGGCCAGTATTAATTTTATTGGAGGAAGAACTAGAGAAAACCCCAGAAAAAACCACCGACCCACGAGAAACTAGTGGCAAGCTTTCTCACATACCCACATTGGCCGAATCTGAGACTCTAACCCACGCAGACAGAGGTGAGATAACAGTGATCCGTAATGGAGAGAGCTTAAAACCATTCGGGGCTCCCAGATTGTGAAATAACAATATTACAATCATTGTTACATAGTCATCAACCCATACAGAACAATAGATTGTGACTTAACATAATGTTACAATCATTGCTACATAAAGTCATCAACCCATACAAAATAGATTGTGACTTAACATAATGTTACAATCATTGCTACATAAAGTCATCAACCCATACAAAACAGATTGTGACTTAACATAATGTTACAATCATTGCTACATAAAGTCATCAACCCATACAAAACAGATTGTGACATAACACAATGTTACAATCATTGTTACATAAAGTCATCAACCCATACAAAACAGATTGTGATAAAACACAATGTCACAATCATTGCTACATAAAGTCATCAACCCATACAAAACAGATTGTGACATAACACAATGTTACAATCATTGTTACATAAAGTCATCAACTAATACAAAACAGATTGTGATAAAACACAATGTCACAATCATTGTTACATAAAGTCATCAACCCATACAAAACAGATTGTGACATAACACAGTGTTACAATCATTGTTACATAAAGTCATCAATACATACAAACAGATTGTGACAAAACACAATGTTACAATTATTGTTACATAAAGTCATCAACCCATACAAAACAACAGATTGTGACATAACAATGCCTACATTTTTCTTTTTAAAGCTAGTTTTATGTACAAACCCTTGTGTTGTTAGAAACATCTCCTGAACCTATATGTGCTGTATGTCGGAAATTTGTTGGCATGCCTATCATGGTTGGGTCTAGCCGTGGCCGTCTTGTTTTCTGGAACAGACCAGACATGAAGATGTATAAATGTAACACATTGTACAATGAAATTACACATTATATAACTTCCCAAAAAAATTTCAAAATGTTTTAACACAGTTCACGATATTATTGCAGCCACCACAGTAATTAAAAATACCAAATCCAAGTGAAGCAATTCATAAATTTTAAGATAATATTACTCTAATCGAGAGAAAAAGACAGACAGAGATGATTAGGTTTGTAATTTATGAAGAATATTTGTAGTTTTATCTTATCTGATTTAGATGTGTACTACGTTCATGAAAAAAGGCAAAGAAAAGTGGTCTGATTAAATAACATGGAACTCGGAAGCACTGATAAGATATTAGGCCACATCAATTCACATGGCTCAGATTTACATCCAAACAAATCATGGTGCTTTGCACCACTAAATAACATAAAAGTAACCAATGCTATTTCATTGGCAAGTAAAAGTAACCAATGGTATTTCATAGGCAAGTAAAAGTAACCAATGGCAATTCATAGGCAAGTAAAAGTAATCAATGGTATTTCATAGGCAAGTAAAAGTAACCAATGGCATTTCATAGGCAAGTAAAAGTAACCAGTGGTAATTAATACAAGTAAAAGTAACCAATGTCATTTCATAGGCAAGTAAAGTAACCAATGGCATTTCATAGGCAAGTAAAAGTAACCAATGGCATTTCATAGGCAATTAAAAGCAACCAATGGTATTTCATAGGCATGTAAAAGTAATCAATGGTATTTCATAGGCAAGTAAAAGTAACCAATGGTATTTCATAGGCAAGTAAAAGTAACCAATGGTATTTTATAGGCAAGTAAAAGTAACCAATGGTATTTCATAGGCAAGTAAAAGTAATCAATGGTATTTCATAGGCAAGTAAAAGTAACCAATGGTATTTCATAGGCAAGTAAAAGTAATCAATGGTATTTCATAGGCAAGTAAAAGTAACCAATGGCATTTCATAGGCAAGTAAAAGCAACCAATGGTATTTCATAGGCATGTAAAAGTAATCATTGGTATTTCATAGGCAAGTAAAAGTAACCAGTGGTATTTAATACAAGTAAAAGTAATCAATGGTATTTCATAGGCAAGTAAAAGTAACCAATGGTATTTCATAGGCAAGTAAAAGTAACCAATGGTATTTCATAGGCAAGTAAAAGTAATCAATGGTATTTCATAGGCAAGTAAAAGCAACCAATGGTATTTCATAGGCAAGTAAAAGCAACCAATGGTATTTCATAGGCATGTAAAAGTAATCAATGGTATTTCATAGGCAAGTAAAAGTAACCAGTGGTATTTAATACAAGTAAAAGTAATCAATGGTATTTCATAGGCAAGTAAAAGTAACCAATGGTATTTCATAGGCAAGTAAAAGTAACCAATGGTATTTCATAGCAAGTAAAAGTAACCAATGGTATTTCATAGGCAAGTAAAAGTAACCAATGGTATTTCATAGGCAAGTAAAAGTAACCAATGGTATTTCATAGGCAAGTAAAAGTGACCAATGGCATTTCATAGGCAAGTAAAAGCAACCAATGGTATTTCATAGGCAAGTAAAAGTAACCAATGATATTTCATAGGCAAGTAAAAGTAACCAATGGTATTTCATAGGCAAGTAAAAGTAATCAATGGTATTTCATAGGCAAGTAAAAGTAACCAATGGTATTTCATAGGCAAGTAAAAGTAACCAATGGCATTTCATATGCAAGTAAAAGCAACCAATGGTATTTCATAGGCAAGTAAAAGCAACCAATGGTATTTCATAGGCATGTAAAAGTAATCAATGGTATTTCATAGGCAAGTAAAAGTAACCAGTGGTATTTAATACAAGTAAAAGTAATCAATGGTATTTCATAGGCAAGTAAAAGTAACCAATGGCATTTCATAGGCAAGTAAAAGTAACCAATGGTATTTCATAGGCAAATAAAAGTAATCAATGGTATTTCATAGGCAAGTAAAAGTAACCAATGGTATTTCATAGGCAAGTAAAAGTAACCAATGGTATTTCATAGGCAAGTAAAA
The DNA here is from genome assembly GCA_030141615.1 of Unio pictorum. Classification (NCBI taxonomy): domain Eukaryota; kingdom Metazoa; phylum Mollusca; class Bivalvia; order Unionida; family Unionidae; genus Unio; species Unio pictorum. The sequence goes on along the minus strand of JARLTB010000129.1, from coordinate 3,720,283 downwards.
GTAACCAATGGCATTTCATAGGCAAGTAAAAGCAATGAATGGTATTTCATAGGCAAGTAAAAGTAACCAGTGGTATTTAATACAAGTAAAAGTAATCAATGGTATTTCATAGGCAAGTAAAAGTAACCAATGGTATTTCATAGGCAAGTAAAAGTAACCAATGGTATTTCATAGGAAAGTAAAAGTAACCAATGGTATTTCATAAGCAAGTAAAAGTAACCAATGGTGTTTCATAGGCAAGTAAAAGTAACCAATGGCATTTCATAGGCAAGTAAAAGCAACCAATGGTATTTCATAGGCAAGTAAAAGTAACCAATGGCATTTCATAGGCAAGTAAAAGCAACCAATGGTACTTCATAGGCATGTAAAAGTAATCATTGGTATTTCATAGACAAGTAAAAGTAACCAGTGGTATTTAATACAAGTAAAAGTAATCAATGGTATTTCATAGGCAAGTAAAAGTAACCAATGAAATTTCATAGGCAAGTAAAAGTAACCAATGGTATTTCATAGGCAAGTAAAACTAATCAATGGTATTTCATAGGCAAGTAAAAGTAACCAATGGTATTTCATAGGCAAGTAAAAGTAACCAATGGTATTTCATAGGCAAGTAAAAGCAACCAATGGTATTTCATAGGCAAGTAAAAGCAACCAATGGTATTTCATAGGCATGTAAAAGTAATCAATGGTATTTCATAGGCAAGTAAAAGTAACCAGTGGTATTTAATACAAGTAAAAGTAATCAATGGTATTTCATAGGCAAGTAAAAGTAACCAATAGCATTTCATAGGCAAGTAAAAGTAACCAATGGTATTTCATAGGCAAGTAAAAGTAACCAATGGTATTTCATAGGCAAGTAAAAGTAACCAATGGTATTTCATAGGCAAGTAAAAGTAACCAATGGTATTTCATAGGCAAGTAACTAATGGATAACATGAAGTGACTGTTGGTTACCTGACCCTCCTGATTACAGAAAAACACTGAAGCCAGGTAGGCAACCAATGGAAGCAAGACTTATCACATGAATGACATAAGTTCGCACAATTCAAGTGGTAGAGGGCATAGTTAGTGGATTTTTCTGATGGCAGCATATGGATCACTTATTTCAAAATATGAGGAAAATTCCCCCTTTCCATGTTTGCAAAGATGGGGGAGTTTCTTAGAGGTGGGGAATGAGAGGGTATTTAATTGAAGTAAACAATGGTATGGATTGCAAATCCACAGATCTAAGAGTCTGCATGTAAATGGGGACTCCCCAGTCTAGTAGTCTGCATGTAAATGGGGACTTCATAAAGTCTGCATGTAAATGGAGATTCCATATATCTAAAAGTGTCTGCATGTAAATGGAGATTCCATATATCTAAAAGTGTCTGCATGTAAATGGAGACTCCATTAATCTAAAAGAGTCTGCTTGTAATGGCACGCTCCAGTGATTTAAGAGTGTTTGCATACAAGCCAATCTAAAGGAACCTGCATGCATCAGGAGACTCCATTGATCTAAGAGTCTGGAAATAAATGGGTATTCCATTAACCTAAGAGACTCCATGTTAAGGTATACTCCACTGATCAAAAGGAAGGTATTCTCCATTAATCGGAGTGTTTGCATGCAAATGGGTGCTCCATTATTCTAAGAGAGTGTGCATGCAAAGGGGTGTTCCATGAATCTAAGATTCTGCATGCAAAAGGATGCTCAATTAATTGGATAACATGCAGGTAAAGTGATGCTACCTTAATCTAGGAGTCTGCAAGCAATGTCATGCTCCATTAATTGAAGAGAATCTGCATGTAAAGTGAAGCTCCTTTAATCTATGAAAGTTGCAATTTTATGCTGTGGATATATTTGCCCCTTTTCAGTTTTAAAGCAAAATAAGAAATCGATAGAAACAAGGACATTGCATATGCAGCCATATGCATAAATAGCAGTATGAGAAATGTGAACACACAGACAAATATGGGACAGGAAGTGATAGATAAAAAGACAATATACATGTACATATATTACCGGCTGAGGTTGGTCCTCAAAACAGCAGCTAAAACAGATTAATGTTGCCATCGTCATCTGGAATGGTTTTCTTGCTTATCACAGATTAAATCCTAGGTATTGGAAAATCAAGTGTCTCAGTCCACTTTTTAAGGCTCTTTGACACTTTTTGAAACTTCTCTGACTGAAGAATCTTTCAATTTGTATTGAGTAATATTATTTAAAAAGCAGCCAAACTAAAGTTCAAAGTCTCTTAAGTAAATGTGCTCCAACATGTGATACAATTGTAATAGTTATCTCTGAAAGTGAAAGCGGTATATTTATCAGTTTATTTTTTCCTCAGGAAATCCACAGTTTCCTCTTGACAGATTTGAGACAGGCCATAAATGCCAGAAGCTCTTAAACTATTAAATTTGATTTTTCAATGCAGCTTATTTTTCCCATCAATTCTTGCCATAACACAATGCTAGTGTTTTAGACGAGTCCTAGGATAAATCAGACCATGGGCTAAAGCAGTGTAAGCTCCTGGGTGGTGCACTAAACTAGCCTTGACCTTCTGCTGATTTCTATAGCACTACATGATTCTGCTCCCTAAATAGCAGCTCTCTGTAAAGAAAGGGGAGAAAATATTCAGTACAATATGTTAAGTATGATCCTTGTGAAATGTTGGACATGTACCTATTTTTAAATCTTGCACTACTTGTAACACACACACACACGGTTTGCTATACTTGTGAACCATCAGACTAGGGTCCGGGTTCTGGACACATACATACTTAAATACTCATTGAAATAACACATAAACGCTAAATAGGGTAAAAATATCCTCTATTGATGCTTTTTTTTAACCAACATATTTTTTTCTATACACAGTCACACACACACATACACATACACACACGTACACACATTCTTGCTTCAGAGATATACATGGCAGTAAGTTTAAAGAGTGCAGGAAGAACCAGGGAAAATTTCAGAAAGAATCAAAGAACTCAAAGAACTACTTACTTAAAGCAGCTTTCTCCCTTAAATTTAAAATTTCAAAAAATTGATGCTGGCAGATGACAGATGCCTCTTATTAAACACCCTAGGAAATGGATATGCAGAAAGAGAACATTGTCAGTATGACACGGTCCTTGAGATTACATCCATTTTCAACAACATAAATCCCGATTCAAAACTTCATGGGAGGTTGCAAATTACTGATGAAATGTTCATACTTGTCATATACCTTTAGCTTATACTATAGATATTAAGAATGTACAAGAGTTTTTTGTAATGGGGACCGATGCTAGAAATGTTCATACTTGTTGTTGTTATAGGGTTTAACGCCATTTTTCAGCACACAATAGGCTATGCATGGCAACCAGTATTAATGGTGGAGGAAGAATCCGAAAAACCCCTGGAAAGAACCACCCACCCACGAGAAGCTACTGGCAAGCTTTCTCACATACCCACATTGGCCGAATCTGAGATTCAAACCCACGCAGACAGAGGTGAGATGGCAGGCAGTGATCCGTAAAGGAGAGCGCTTTAGACCATGTGTGGCCCCATTCATACTTGTCATATACCTTTAGCTTATACTATATATATTAAGAATGTACAAGAATTATTTTGTTATTTTTTAATACTGTGCAATCTCAACTTTCACTGTGCTATGTTTGATACACCCAGGTAAAAAGTGAGGTAATAATGTCATGATACAACCAGGTAAAAAGTGAGGTAATAATGATGTCATGAATACAACCAGATAAAAAGTGAGGTAATACTGAGGTCATAAAATAACTATATACCAAGGTAAAAATGAGGTAACACTGAAGTTAAAACTATACATCTGGGTAAAAAGTGATGTAATATTGATGTCATAATAAAATGATAATGTCTTTTTGAGTTGTGCAGTAAGCATTGAATTTACAAAAGTGGACTAAGGTGTGAACTTTCATTGACTAAGGTGTGAACTTTCATTTGATGGAGTAAGGTGTGAACTCTGATTATTGGACTAAGGTGTGAACTCTCATTCGATGGACTAAGGTGTGAACTCTCATTCGATGGACTAAGGAAATCATTCAATAGACCAAGGTGGGAACTAACATTTGGAGGACACAAGTGAAAACTCACATTCAATGGAATAAGACAGGAACTCATTCAAATTTTGTTTCAAGATTTCTACAGGAATATAAAAGCCGAATTAACGCTGATAAAAGAAAATGTGTATTCAAGCAAACAAGGCACCATACAACTTATTTTGTGGGCAGGTTTCATTTACAGATGATGGAAATGAAAGTAAAAAACTGACTGTCAACATGTATCCAGTACATAGATTATGGAAATGATAATAAAGTAAGAAAAGGGCCTTGTAATTGTCCTTCATCAACATGTATCCAGTACATAGATTATGGAAATGATAATAAAGTAAGAAAAGGGACTTGTAATTGTCCTTCATCAACATGTATCCAGTACATAGATTATGGAAATGATAATAAAGTAAGAAAAGGGCCTTGTAATTGTCCTTCATCAACATGTATCCAGTACATAGATTATGGAAATGATAATAAAGTAAGAAAAGGGACTTGTAATTGTCCTTCATCAACATGTATCCAGTACATAGATTATGGAAATGATAATAAAGTAAGAAAAGGGACTTGTAATTGTCCTTCATCAACATGTATCCAGTACATAGATTATGGAAATGATAATAAAGTAAGAAAAGGGACTTGTAATTGTCCTTCATCAACATGTATCCAGTACATAGATTATGGAAATGATAATAAAGTAAGAAAAGGGCCTTGTAATTGTCCTTCATCAACATGTATCCAGTACATAGATTATGGAAATGATAATAAAGTAAGAAAAGGGACTTGTAATTGTCCTTCATCAACATGTATCCAGTACATAGATTATGGAAATGATAATAAAGTAAGAAAAGGGACTTGTAATTGTCCTTCATCAACATGTATCCAGTACATAGATTATGGAAATGATAATAAAGTAAGAAAAGGGCCTTGTAATTGTCCTTCATCAACATGTATCCAGTACATAGATTATGGAAATGATAATAAAGTAAAAAAAAGAGACTGCCTTTATCAACAAGTCTCTTTCATATAAATGCTGCAAATGGTAACAATAAAGTGATTCAAAAAAGTTTTTTTAATCAACAACTGTACAATTTATACAGATGTTTTAGCTGAGAAAGGCACTTGTAAATATTTTCTTTTGCAAACAGGTATCCTTTATACTTAATTCTGAAAATTATAATAAAGGGAATTATTAATGTTTTTTTTTATTAACAAGTGTCTTGTATGAAAATGATAATGAGACCCAAAAAATTTCCTTTGTACCCATCGTAAAGATGCTAAAAATTATACAAAAGAAAAGTAACATGCAAAATGTTCTTTATCATGAGCTACCGTTTTTAAACTGAAAATACTGAACACGTCTGTTCAAAAAAATGTTTAAAATGATAAAGGGATTCAAAAATGTGTTGTCCTCTATAACAGGTGTCCTTTATATTAATGCTGAAAATGATAATAAAGGGGAGTGCAAATGTCCTTTGTGTGCAGATTATGTCATTTACATAGATGGTGTAGATGATAATTAAATAATGTAAATGATGTCATTGACTAACAGGTGTCCTTTATATATGGACCAAGAGTATCAACAGGTGTCCGATATTAAGACACTGAAAATGAAAACAATAAAACATAACTTGTAAATGTCCTTTGTGTACAAATATCTTTCATTCTGATGCTGAAAATGACGACAACAAAAAAAAGGATTTGTAAATGTCACATGTGTGCAGGTGTCCATTATTTATGCACTGAAAATGATAACAAAACAGAAAATGGGACTTGTAAATGTTTAGTATCCTTTATATGGCCCTTTTGCCAAGTTAGGCTTCAATGTACAATGAACAGTTTTGCAGACCTGATATACTGAACTCAAAATCCAAGCTGATATGGGATATATAACACCTTTCATGTACACATCAATGTGAAGCTGACCTTGACCTTGAATGTTACTGATGTCTTTCATTTCCTCTTTCTTAAATTACTCTTAAATTACTCTGTAATTTCTTGCAGCATGCCACCAATGCTGAAGAGTGATGTAGGTAAAAATGTTCTCAGATTAACCTTACTCCAAAGATAATCAGTCTATTTTGCTTAGCTATGCTGAGAGAGAGAGAGAGAGAGAGAGAGAGAGAGAGAGAGAGAGAGAGAGAGAGAGAGAGAGAGAGAGAGAGAGAGAGAGAGAGAGAGAGAGAGACTGACACTCAAATGTTATGCAATCATGACTCATTTCTCTGATTACAGGTTGTCATCTATGGACTGACTACCATTAAATAGACTGGTACAATATGGTTTACCTAGACAGAAGAGTCAAACTACTAGTGTCTCACATAATGAATTATATTTTTGTTTACCTGGATAGAACGAATAACATCCAGTGTCTCACATAATGAATTATATTTTTGTTTACCTGGATAGAAAGAATAACATCCAGTGTCTCACAAAATGAATTATATTTTTGTTTACCTGGATAGAAAGAATAACATCCAGTGTCTCACAAAATGAATTATATTTTTGTTTACCTGGATAGAAAGAATAACATCCAGTGTCTCACATAATGAATTATATTTTTGTTTACCTGGATAGAAAGAATAACATCCAGTGTCTCACATAATGAATTATATTTTTGTTTATCTGGATAGAAGAGTAAAACTACTAGTTTAATATTTGTGTGATGGTTAAGGAAATTAATGTATGTTATTGACATGCAGAGATTAAGTGCCCTTCAGCCATTAATTTGTGTACATGTTCCCCTGACAAAATCAACAGGTAAGTACAAAATAATGTATAGAGCTGAAATTCAAACTCCATGATGTATGATAAGATTGAGTAAGTAACTAATGACAAGATTGCCCATGCACTATTCCCTAATATAGTCATGTACATGTGACACTGGTTTAGCAGACTGACTAATTACCAATGTGTGTTAAAATATTGCTGCTTCCTCACTTCAGTACATTCTGATTTAGAAACAGGACAATGGGGATGGTACTTGTAAAGGCAATACACAGGTGTACTTGTAAAGCCAATACACAGGTGATCTGTACTTGTAAAGGCAATACACAGGTGTACTTGTAAAGCCAATACACAGGTGATCTGTACTTGTAAAGGCAATACACAGGTGATCATACTTGTAAGGCAATACACAGGTGTACTTGTAAAGGCAATACACAGGTGTACTTGTAAAGGCAATACACAAGTGTACTTGTAAAGCCAATACATTGGAGATCGTACTGGTAAAAGCCAATACACAAAGCAAGTCTTCTATCAAAGTAAAATTTTAATTATGCTGTGGGAAATCTCGCATTAAGTACTAAAAAAAATTGAACAACACAAACCTCTTTATTCATTGTACTTTTTACAAGCAAGTGTTTCACAAGACACATCTGTGACTGGAACCTTGGGGTTACCAAAATGTACGATGTTAGGGCTAGAATCTCATGTCACAATTTACAACAGGGTGGAGTGTGTGCTGTCAAATGTGCATTTTCTAAAATTTAAAACTATTTACAAATTTAAATTAAGCTATAATATGATGATCAATATCATCAATGACAAAAGCAATAAAAATGGACAAATACACTGCAAAACATGCTGGATCTGAAATATGGTTTAGCCTAAATTATCATTGACCCTTGATCAATTAGTCTGGACACCAAAATAACAGGTGAACTAATATTCTTGTTTCAGTGCCAAAATTCACTTATGTGTATATACAGTATTTGCTTATTTAAGAATCCAACTGAAAATCACACAGAAGCTGGTAATCTGTCATACTTATTTATAAGTGAAGTCAAGAATAGATCCTGATATGCCATATCAAAATGCACTGGCTGATCTAGGTCTGTGCAGTTTGTTAGGAGTAATCAGTACAACATAGAGCCTGAAAGCCCAGTGCATTATGATATGGCATATTAGGATCTATTCTTGACTTCACTTATAAATAAGTATACACATTAACATAACTGAATTTAAATTGTTATAAATTGGACTTTTTCAGTCATTTCTAATGAAATGTTAAGTATGCAGTTCAAATGAACATTAAATCATATGGGATTACTTGTAAATAATAAGTCAGCCAGTAAATGCAAGCAGTGGTACAAATTAATGATGCAACAAAAATGTGCTATATATACTTGCATGTCAATTGGATCTAATGTAAGCTGCACAGACCCAAATCAACCAGTGCATACTGCACTGGTCAGCAGATATGGCTTTATAGAGCATCTAAAAACTAATTAGAAAACCAAAAAACAGACTTAATTTGCCAACCCCTCATGTGATGGCAGTTTGCAATAGGACCCAATTTATAAGCAAGGGTATATAATATATGACGGGATCATCCTCAACTTGTATCATATATTTATAATGCACATGTCATCATGTATCATATATTTATAATGCACGTCATCATGTATCATATATTTATAATGCACATGTCATCATGTATCATATTTATAATGCACATGTCATCATGTATCATATATTTATAATGCACAAGTCATCACCTGTACCAGTATACAAGGTCAATTACAAAACAAGTAAACAATAGTTACATGCAAAATATCATCTCATCCCAACCCATGCAAAGTTTGAATGCTAATAAAATCTGTCATAAATACGAAAGGGGAACAATTTGCATGTTGTAAAATCAAAACTTCAGTTTTGTTCTAACTGATAATGCACAGCATTGTTTTTGTTGGGCTTAAAAATCCACCTATACAAAACTTCAGCACTGTTCTAATTGATAATGCATGGCATGGATTTTGTTGGACTTAAAAATCCACCAATACCTTCTTTTTACTAGTGAAAGATAAGAGAACAACCAGATTCCTACACAAACAAAAACAACAGAATTTCAACTTACTGGATTATTACCAACTATAATGTATCTTCCAAGTCTATTTATTTCTTGGTTCAACAAATTTAGCACACTTGGTAATATTTAAAATATATATAAAAAAAATACCTGTCACTAATGCCTTGCAAGTCCAATTGTTCAAGGACAGAAGTAACCTGAATGTTTAACATTTCTTTAACAATCTTTCAGTCATATCACTATGATGTTTACAGTATGGCAGTTTATAGTGATGTCTAGCACTGGGCATCATGCAGCAGACGTGTGGCATCACTCAGTCACATTATCCTGACACCAAACCAATCAGTCCTAACACTAACTTCTTAATGCTGAGTGCCTAGTGAGGCAGCTGTTAGTACCATTTTTATAAGTCTTTTAACAACACAACCGGGGTTTGAACCTGTGACCTCCCATATCTGAGGCAGACCTCTAACCATTAGGCTACTGGAACAGTATCCTAGAACAGAAAGAAGACAGACCCAGTCTGACTCTTATCATAATACCATGCATGATTGAAACTCTTTGACCATTGACCATGCACTGAAAAGTCTGTATACAAAATCTTGAGCAAGGGTGTTGCAACTTGATAAGTCAGGCATGAATGTGGAAAATGACTCTGCATGCTGCTGTGAGACAGCATGTCCATTTTGGTAATCTCTTGGATTCATCTTTTTTCAAGATTGCTGAAACATGACTGGTGAGCAGTGTAGACTTTGAGGAGTAATTGTGTAATCATATTCTGAAGGGCAAACAATCAAAATCTAAACTAAAGGCATTCCCAGTCCAAACCCACTGATCATGGTACTAGAGAGATGTTAAAGGGAGATTGTTGTTAGTCTCATTTCACGCAAAAATCAACTAGTGGTTTCACCTACAGTTGAAGAAGAGATTCTGCTACTTGCAGCAACCATTCCATAAATATCTATCCTGGATAAACCTTCTGTTAAGAGATTCCACTTGCTGAGAATATGGTCATCTTGTAGTGTGATCACCTCAGAGGCTCCCCAATGGGTTAGGCTCCATGCTTCAACGCAGAGAGTAGGGACAAATGACCCTCTTTGTCTCCATATGTATGATATGACCACTGCATTGACCACTGATTGATATGACCACTGCATAGGCAATAACATAATGGTCCCTTAGTTGGATGATGCACCCTTGCATGGCAATAAACCTGCCTGCATCACAAAGTACTTTTTGGGGGTGGGGGTAACTTCTTTTTGGGGAAAAAGAACCTTGAAGAAGTACCCTTTCTGGCTCCAGACGAATTATCCAACCTGATCCAACACATGCTTTGGGGGCATGTATTGGTACTCTCATCAGCAACCACTAGTCCTGATTAGACTCTAATGCCTGAGTTGAAGAGGCAGTGGATCTGATAGGATAGGGTATGTCTGGTGCAGCAGGTTCCTTGTCAAAGTCATTTGCATCTGACAACACAGAGAAGACATATTTGTCCTGTACTCATTTTCTGTCCCAGCATCTCTCAGATGGACTCTACCTTGTTCCTTAACTCCTTATGGGGAGTGATCTGAGTGCCCTGAATAGTAGGCCTTTTAAGAGGACAAAACTGAATCTCATCATTTCCAGGATAACTAAGGAGAGAAACTGGCCCCCTCCTTCCTCTTTGTTTAGTTCCACCTGAGCTGATGAAGCAGGCTTGCATTTTAGCTAAATCCAATCTACTGTGAGGACAAGGTATGGCCATCTAATAACACCATGAATGAGAATGGAGATTCACTTCCCAAAATTGTGTAGGGAGTGAAAGACAACATATAAATGGAAGGGAATTCCACACTGATCCCTTTCCTTACTTGGATGAATACAAACTGACTCCCCAACCTCACCTGGATGGATAGTGAAAGAGGTACATTGACCCCACCTCTGTCCCCAGACTAATAATGTTGCACCATTGCTGCTTTTCCTTCTCAGAAAGGCATGATCTGCTCTCTCACATCTTGATTGGGTGTCTGGGACCCATCCCAAATACTGTGACTCTTCAGGGGCATTAGGTTCTCTGATTCTTTTACGACAGATCCCATAAGCCCTTTGAGGAGTTACTGGTCCCATGTTCTCCTGGGTTAAAGGATTTACAATAAAAGTTCAGCAGGACTCCAGCTCTTGCACTTGGGCAGCACTCTTAGAAGAGGAGGCTCCCATATTCTCCTTGGATATCAGAGTTGCAGATACCATGCCTGGATACATGGCAGGGAGAGGGAAGGAGGGCACATCTTAATTCCTTAAGCACAGAGTCTTGGCCTGGTTGAAAACATTGTCATGTCATAGAACAGGTTTATATCCATTAATATGCACTTGGTGCAAGATAAAATATGAAGGGTGTGTATTCCACAAGGTGCTTTTATGCCCAAAATATTTTATAACATTTCCTAAATTCAAATGTGTAATGTCAAAGGAAAATACACACACACATACACACACACACACATACATAAAATTTATTCATATATAAAATTGATTTCACAATGCACTGCTAAAGTAGTAGTTTAAAATTATTCATAACTTTACTATGTGACTACTTATTTAAAAGTACACTAATGACTCGGAGACAATAACGTTAATCATACTGCCTTTAGCAAGTACTTCCTAATTATTCAATTTCCACAATTAATATACACAATGAAATCAAGCTACTAACTACAAATGTGTAAAAATACTTACCACAGGTAAGAATATATTTGAGTAATGGCAAAGCAAGTAACAAAACCCAATTCCAGAACTTCTATACAGGAGTGATTACTTATCCAAACACCAGTTACAGGTAATGAGAATAACTAAGAGTGCCAATAAATCAACACAGCACAATATAATCCCTTCAACTAACAAAAGCACAAATCACCATAAATTGTACATGGATTGATGTGATAATCACTCAATAATTAGTGAAAATCACAGAAAACCATAATAAAATTTGCCAAAAAGATGGCTTTAGGCAATTTTCCAAGAGTGAATTGCACATTGCTCAGATAAATATTGTCCTAGCAATAAATGTGTAGTCCATATGTGCGTATGTGCTATGGATCCGTGATCTTCCAATTCATGGTGTTCCACAACTTTCCTTCCAATGGGAGCTATGATATAGGCACTTGCATGCCTGACAAAGTAATATTACAATTAAAATCTCAATTTTAAACTGGAGATGGTGGTGTACTGCTTTGTAAGTTTAAAGAGTGCATTATCCTTTGGTTTTGATTTATGTTCCTGGTTCAAACCACAGAAGAGACATAAAGGAATTTCCTTTCCATAAGCAACATCATATGTGGGAACAACACTTAAATATAAGCTGTTAATCTAATGGAGTCATTAAAATACTTTAAACAATGTCACCTGTGCACTGAAAGACAAACTTGAAACAGGAAAAACATACCTGATACCCTTAAATTGGAAAGGTATACCTGATGCATTGAAAAAGGGTAGGCATCTGGCAACAATACAGTTCTTGCAATTTGTGCTCACATGTCCATAATTTTCAGGGATGGTAATTTGTGGCTGGAATGAGGGCATGAAGATTTGTGGAAAGAACATATTATTTTGGTAACAACCTTTCACAAATGATAGTTCTTTGTTGTCCTGGCTTCCTGTGCCATTGTTTGTAAAGGAATCTAATCTATTTTACGGGGCCACCATCTATAGCCTATCGTGTGCTGCAAAATGGCATTAAACCCTACAATAACAATAACAATCTATTTTACATTACCCTGTAATGTCAGTTACTAATATAATACTCTACATTATATAGTTGCCAATATAAGAAGTCCAACTGCAAACTGCATAGAACCAAATCTACTGTTGCATAAAGCACTGTCTGCTAATACTAATCAGTAGAACAAACAATACTGACCCTAACTGCTGGCTGATTATCCTACAGTAGATTAGGGTTGATGCAATTTGTAATAGTAATCAGTACAACAAACAATACTGACCCTAACTGCAAGCAGATTATCCTACAGTAGATTAGGGTTGATGCAATTTGTAATAGTAGTCAGTACAACAAACAATACTGACCCTAACTGCAAGCAGATTATCCTACAGTAGATTAGGGTTGATGCAATTTGTAAGAGTAATCAGTAGAATAAACAATATTGACCCTAACTGCTGGCTGATTATCCTACAACAGATCTGGGTTGATGTAGTTTGTTAGGAATAATCTTTAGAACAGACAGCATAGACCCTAATCTGCAAATACATTCTGCTATGGCAAATCAGGATCTTTGCAACTTGACAAGACTTGTGAGTGTATACAGCTTGACAAGACTTGTGAGTGTATACAGCTTGACAAGACTTGTGAGTATATACAGCTTGACAAGACTTGTGAGTGTATACAGCTTGACAAGACTTGTGAGTGTATACAGCTTGACAAGACTTGTGAGTGTATACAGCTTGACAAGACTTGTGAGTGTATACAGCTTGACAAGACTTGTGAGTGTATACAGCTTGACAAGACTTGTGAGTGTATACAGCTTGACAAGACTTGTGAGTGTATACAGTAACAATATCCTAATCTGCATAGTTCTCGGGAAGAATTTTAAAATGCAAGTTCAAGTCCACATTTCTTCCAAAACTAAGTCCAATACAAGAAACAAAAGGTAAAATTTTGACAAAATGAATTTAGGACAATTAACTGATTGTCAAATTAATCAAAGTTTAATAAATGTCAATTTAACACATGTTTTATTAATTTAATGGTAAATTAACACAAAATTAGTTAATTTTATGTCAGTTAACAAGAGTTTCAAATATTATCTACATTTAAAACTCTCTCTCTCTCTCTCTCTCTCTCTCTCTCTCTCTCTCTCTCACACACACACACACACACACACGACTTGTACCACAATAATACCCAACTCATTTCAGATCAAATGAACACCCCTGTATGACCATTCAAGTCGCCCATACTGATAACAACACTCATTCAAGGTAACCAAAAGTCCCTGTAAAGGTTAAAGACATCATCTAAGTTCTCCAAAGACAAAGACAACCATGAAAAATCATCTAGGTTCCCCAAAGGGACAAATACATCTATGGTATGATCATCCAAGTGCCCCAAGTCGACTCTTGACACCCATGCCAGATCATCTAGGTCCCCCAAAAGGAATGACACCCTTTTAATATTAACAGTCTCCCAAATGTACTTTGATTCAGAAATGTACTAAATACAAAAATTTCACCAAAAGAAATGATATAAAATATAAACAGATGAAAGACAATGTTGCATAAATGGGGTCAAAAAAATGCATGATATAAAAATGAACAGATGACAGTCAATTAACCCAAGTTTTAAAAAAATTACTAATTTTGAGGTCAAAAAATGTATGATATGAAGAAATAATGATGCTGCCCTATAATTATATTTTGTAATCCTGCTCCAGGACTAAGAGCATCAACATCAGCCTAAAACATTACCAAGTCATCTTTGGATCAAAGAACTTTCACAATGTTCTCAATTTCGTCATCAAGTATATTTAATTAATTAAAATCAAATAACTTTCATCCCTTTTTTAAATTTGTGTGTGTGTGTGTGTGTGTGTGTGTATGTGTGTGTGTGTGATTTGGATATTCAATGTAGTATTAAGAAATTTTCAGTCATATTGCTACGAGGCTTGCAGTGGGGTTGTGATAGTTTATAGTGATATCTAGCACTGGATCCCATCCATTCACATTATCCTGACACTAAGCCAACCAGTTCAAACACTAACCTCTTAATGTTGAGCACCATGCTTTTATCACATTTTTATAAATCTTTGGTATGACCTGGCCTAGGTCTTACATTCCTCTGCATGTATATTTAATTAATAAGAACCAAAGAACTTATGATTTTCTTACCTTCAGTTCCTCACTATGCATCTTTCTTTCATTAATCAGAATTAAAGTACTTCCATATTTTCTTACCTTCCACTCCACATATATTTAGTTGAATACAATCAAAAAGACTTTTTCACAATTTTCTCCTCTTCCTCTCAATCCATTTTTAATTAATTAGAAATAAAGAACTTCCATAATTTTCTCACCTTCAGTTCCACTGCATCTAATTTAATAAAGCTGACACAGCTTCACATTACAATCTGGCATTATGATTACAAGTACAGGATTCTTCCTGCTCTAAATGGTTTTGTGGATAAACACCAATTTACCTCACATATAGGTAACTAAGGAGTACAGCAGGCACATACTGCTTGGTAATAGGTCTCTGTGATTCCTTCTTCTATACATCAACCCACAGCCATCAAGGAGATAAGATCCCCATGCGGTTTATCTGTTACTACATGCATCTCCAAGTTCAAAAGGCCAGTATTAGGGATCAGACCTTCAATTCATGTATACTTAAATTATTAAATCAAATACCATATGACTGGTAAGAGAAGGGGGTGGGGTGGAAAGAGGGGATTGGTTTTACAGTCTGCAGTCCTATTTTGATCTGAAAACCTGCACTGTAGTTTTTAATTTGTAGTGGTATACCTGTTTGTAGAAGTCACAGCAATCTGTTCAAAATCAGATATTGACAGTCCTATCTGTAGATAGGAAAGACCTGATTAAATTTCATGTTTTGCTGACCTTTGTAATTTCCGGTCCACTTATTTTTGGTATTCCACCAAATAAAGCAATGCAAGTTGTGTTAGTGATAGTCATGATTAGTAACTGTTATGTTCCTAATGTCACTTTCATAAAATTTTAGAGCTGTGATTGTTTTGATGAACCCAATCCATTAGATACACAACCAGGTCTGGAGATTCGATTTTAATTGATGTCATAATGTCAAACATTTGACACAAAAATATTTTGTGACTTTAGTTTTTGCTGGTGCATCATTAGCAAAAAAAAATTAATTATGGTGTTATCAATCATTACCTAGCTCACACCTGTATGAAGCTAACACTAAAGTGATACTAACACTAAAGTGATCCCAAAGTGATCCTAACACTGAAGTGATTCTAAAGTGATCCTAACACTAAAGTGATTCTAAAGTGATCCTAACACTAAAGTGATCCTAACAATAAAGTGATCCTAAAGTGATCCTAACACTGAAGTGATTCTAAAGTGATCCTAACACTAAAGTGATCCTAACAATAAAGTGATCCTAAAGTGATCCTAACACTGAAGTGATTCTAAAGTGATCCTAACACTAAAGTGATCCTAACAATAAAGTGATCCTAAAGTGATCCTAACACTGAAGTGATTCTAAAGTGATCCTAACACTAAAGTGATCCTAACAATAAAGTGATCCTAACAATAAAGTGATCCTAAAGTGATCCTAACACTAAAGTGATACTAACACTAAAGTGATCCCAAAGTGATCCTAACACTAAAGTAATTCTAAAGTGATCATAACACTAAAGTGATACTAACACTAAAGTGATCCTAAAGTGATCCTAACACTTAAGTGATTCTAAAGTGATCCTAACACTAAAGTGATTCTAAAGTGATCCTAACACTGAAGTGATCCTAAAGTGATCCTAACACTAAAGTGATTCTAAAGTGATCCTAACACTAAAGTGATTCTAAAGTGATCCTAACATTGAAGTGATTCTAAAGTGATCCTAACCCTGAAGTGATTCTAAAGTGATCCTAACACTAAAGTGATACTAACAATAAAGTGATCCTAAAGTGATATTAACACTAAAGTGATTCTAAAGTGATCCTAACACTAAAGTAATTCTAAAGTGATCCTAACACTAAAGTAATTCTAAAGTGATCATAACACTAAAGTGATATTAACACAAAAATGATATTAACACTAAAATGATCTTAACAATTAAATGTTTGCCCTTTTTTATAACTAATGTTGAATTTTGATTAATTAATCTTCATATTTTAGCAACTTTTAATAAGCACCAGTGTTGTGCCTGAGTTGATCTATTGGGGTAGGGAACCTTCTTTATACCTGTCCTATTACAATAATTAATTAGGATCTATTACATTCTGAAGGACACCAGCTGTTTTAGGAAAATGTGAACTGTATATTAGGTGAGAAAAAAAGGAATCCAAAAAATTAAGTTTTTCGCTCTGTATTTTGTAGTGCAACTAAAATGTCCAGATTGTTTGTAGAGCTAAATCTGTCTACCTTTCTATAATACCACCCACTTTAGTGTATCATGCATGATCTTGTCACTATTGAGCTTGGCAGTAGGCTACTACGTCCTGCGTCATAAACGTGGCATTCATGTGTTAATAAAATTGAATTTTTTTCTAAATATCAAACTATGCTGAATAATCTTCAAAAAAAGATTATTTTAAATTACCATTGTCCTCTCCACATTGTCATAAATCCTCTATTCTCATCTTCATATTTATCTTTTCTACATGTTTGCAAATATATTTAGATGTCTCTTTAAAAAATTGAAGCTCCTAAAGGTCGTTGGGTTGACCACCCCTTGTATATAATATCAAAGGTTATATGCTGCCATGAGCTACAATTAACACCCTGTGTCATATTACAATAACAATAATAGTGTGGCATATGACAATAAATTAACTGTGGAATATTACAACAAAATTAATACCGTCATTAAAATAACATTAATAGTGTGGCATATTACAATAAAATTAATACTGTCATATTAAAATAACATTAATAGTGTGGCATATTACAATAAAATTAATACTGTCATTAAAATAACATTAATAGTGTGGCATATTACAATAAAATTAATACTGTCATATTAAAATAACATTAATATTTAATAGTGTAGAATATTACAACAAAATTAATACTGTCATATTACAATAACATTACTAGTGTGGCATATTACAATAAAATTAATAGTGTCAGGTTACAATAAAATTAATAAATACTGTGTCATATTACAATAACATTAATAGTGTGGCATATTACACTAAAATTAACAGTGTGGAATATTACATTAAAATTAATACAGTCTGGCATATTACAATAAAATTAGCACAGTATGGTATATTATAATAAATTAGCAAAATGCGAAATGCAAAATTTATAAAATAATTCAAGCAATTATACCAGAAATAAGTGTATGAAGACAAAACAGCAATATTGTCAGACAGCTATTGCATTACATAAAGGTGGAAGAAACATTGTGTGAAACAATAATACTTACTTAAGCATGTGAATAATATAGGTACAACATTTTTTACTTAACTATGTTAATAATATAGGTACAACATTACTTACTTAACTATGTTAATAATATAGGTACAACATTACTTACTTAACTATGTTAATAATATAGGTACAACATTACTTACTTAACTATGTTAATAATATAGGTATAACATTACTTACTTAACTATGTTAATAATGTAGGTACAACATTACTTACTTAACTATGTTAATAATATAGGTACATATACCACTTGCCATCTTCTATGTAATACTCAAAAAGCCACATCGTGTAAGTTAGGATATTACCTCTGGAATTGAGATATCACATTGGTGTTTTTTGCTAACACAAAATTCATGGGATGTACCATTTTTTCCAAAGTTTATATAAAATAAGCATTATACAACAAAATGATATTTATGTTCTACTTTACATTTTCTTAAATAACATGCATATAAGTTAATTTGGAAGGATTTCATCCTTTCTCTACAGCTAAAGTACGGACAGAGCATCAGATTCCAGCATTCAATAGATGGCAAGGTAAGTCAGTGAGTAAACTGAATAAATTAAGTTTAAAAAATGTCAATGATACGCAAAAGGTAATATTTTTGTACAACTAAATTCCAATCCTGAATCAAACTGACTTGAAGATATTGTGTTTAGTTGACTAAAACTACTGTTTCATCTCATACTGTATTTTTTCCAGGGGTCAGCAATCTATTTTGCATAGCGTACCATTTGTTTCTTGATTAAATACAAAATGATTGAGTGTGCATCACCAGTAAGAGAGTTGCATTGTTCAAATTTAGATATTTGACTGCCCTTTCGCTTTGCATGCCACACAAAACCTATTGATGTGCCCCAAATACACTAAAAACCCTCAAACAAGGAACCCAAGTACACCAGAATCACCTAAAGACCAAATTTGTTAGAGTCCTGAATTTTCCTATTTTTAATTTAAAACATTCCCCAGTAAACCAAACAACATAGAAAAGCATTCTACAAATTTCAATGAAGAAAAAGCGTTACATACCATACATCTATTTAAATAGCAAGGACTAACATTCTACTTTACTCAAAATGAAGATGTCAGTTTGACTAGATAAACATCAAATGACTTAACAACAGTTTATCATGGGTCAGTGGTTTTTTCACTTGACCAATTATACTGACCTTCATTTATAGTCTAAGAAAATGGCATGAAGCCCACAATAATAACAACAATAACAACACTGAACTATACTTACAGGATACAATTAGTCTGGTCAGTGAGTATGAATCTGTGCCAAAAGCTACAATGAAGAAACAAGATGAATAACATAAATTGGAGACAAGAGAGATGCAAACAAATGTTGTTTCAACAATGTTTACAAATTTGGCAAACTAAATAATCATGTTTAGCAATGGTTTAGGACAAGGGTCAACAACATTTGGCATGTATGCCACAAGGTAACACATCAAGAGATTTTGTGTGGCATGCAAAGGGCAGTCAAAAATCTAAATTTTAACAGTGTTATTCCCCTACTCATGGCACTGCTCATTCACTTTGTATTTAATCTAGAAACAAATGGTACCGCTATGCATAATAGTTGCTGACACAATTGCAGGTCTGACATAATATAATCTCTCACTTATAAAGTTTTTTTCACTTCAATGAAAATTTGGTAAACTGAAATTCTCTTAGAACAAGTTTTTTTAAGGGTCCCAATGGTTTTTACGTTGAGTGGTCTGTATTACCTAACTGACATCTAAACAGTATGTCTCTTTCATTTACCTGTGATAATATCTCAGACTCAACCAGTTTTTTCAACACAACATAGTTAATTACCATATATACTTGCTTACATGTCAAACTGCAAAAAAAAAAGACCATGATCTGCCATAGAGTAATGTGACTGCAGATCACGATCTTCTTGTGTCTGTTCTACTGATTACTCCAAACAAACAGCACAGACCCAGATCTGCAAGAACATTATCAGTGTCAGATCTGGGTCTGTGCAGTCTGCACTTACTGTTACTGTAGGGTTTAACACCATTTCTTAGTCCAAGATAGGCTATACATGGCAGCCAATACTAATGGTGGAGGAAAAACCTGGAAAACACAGGAAAGAACCACCAACCCACAAGAAGCTACAGGCAAGCTTTCTCACATACCCACATTGGCCAAGACACAACCCATGCAGACAGAGGTGAGATGGCAGTGATCCATAACGGATAGTGCTTTAGACCACTCGGCCACTCAGTTTGCACTTATAAGACAGAGCATATGGTATTATCCATTCTGAGAAAACTAATCCAGTATTTAATACATACAGAAGAGTAAGTAAACCAAAGTGTTGATCTTTCACAATCTCTTTGTGTTTAAAATGGTATGTATGATTAGAATATTTAATGTAACAATTTTTCAGTCATATCGCTACGATATCTGCAGTATGGCAGTTTATAGTGATGTTTAGCACTAGGGCCTAACCGGAAATCGCCTCGGACATTCGCTTCGGCCGAATATCTGATTTTTCGGTACTATTCAGAAGTATTCGCCATGGCAAACAACATGCGCACAAATGGTTACAAGTAAAATAATTAATAAATATCGAACTTTTAAAAAGAAGTTTTTTATACATAATAATTTTAGTTAATAATACAAAATTTCATCTTTTAGCCAATATATACGGTATACGGTACACGAAAAGTTTAAGCCTCGCATACAATAATGAAACAAACGTTACTCTCCGAGGTTGCACCTAATACTCGGTTCATGCCTGGATCCGGCAAATAGTACATCCAAATATTCGGATTTGGTACTCGGCAAACATTTTCTACTCGGTTAGGCCCTATTTAGCACTGGGATATCATGTTGCAGACATGTATCATGATGTCCCACCTGGTCACAGTTTCCTGAAACAAGGCCAACCAGTCCTAACACTAACTTCTTACTGCTGAGCACCTAGCAAGGCAGCTGTTAGTACCAATTTTATAAGTCTTTGGTATAACATGGCCAGGGTTCAAACCCGCAACGTCCCGCATCCAAGACGTATGCCCTAACTATTAGGCCACAAGGGGCAGTCTGTTTAAGAAAGAGCAAAGTCTTAACCAAAGCCAGTAAAAAATAAAATATTGGCACAATGAGCTTCTTTCATTGAAGAACAACCAACCCATAGAAGCTACTTGGCAAGCTTTCTAACATATCCTCATTGGCCAAGCTCAGACTGAAGCCCATGCAGAAAGAAGGTGAGATGTCATTTAAACGTAAAAGTAAGCACTTTAAACCACTTAGTCACTCAGGGTTCTTTCTACATAAGATAGTATGTAATAACAAGCAAAATTTAGATGTGGTCATTGACTAAACACAAAATCTTAATTAAAAAATCCACAGTAAAATTTTTGGTCACTGTGACATTTTTTATGTGGTATACAGAGCCTGAGATGTATACTATTGTCTAGTTCAAATAAACACACAAAAACAGTTCAAATATAGAAGTGAATTATATTGGTCATCACCAGTAGGCCACCAGAGCTGTGCAGGCAGCAGTAAATGAGAAAAATGGATTAAAGTGATCTACTTTTGTAATTAGGTTGTAGTATTAATCACGATGCACCTCCTCTTAACAGTATTTAAACAATGTGCAAAAACCCTTTAAGATTTCTGCAATATTTTTCCATTACTACTTTACTCTTCATGAAATAGCCATGACTGTACTGATGTGCCATTTATCCATCCCTAAATCTATCCATCCACCTACACACATCTGCCCATCCACCCACACACATTCATGCCTGCATCCATTCAACGCTTCGTTGCTCCTAAATAATATTCCCACAACCTTTAAACTGCTTTAGAGGAACTTTTTGTATGTCTGAATTGAAAGCAAAAGAAAGATTGAATCTTTAAAGACAGACTGATTTGATAATTAGGTGAATTAAAAACGATATACAAAACTATTGATTTGCCAGTCTAAACAGGTACAGGACTTAGATTACAAGCAATCAAGTCTTGTATTAAAATAAAATGTTTATCTAGGATATTATTAATGCAATGTAGGAAGATTTTTTTTTTTCATTTTCTTTCACCAAACCAGCAATGGTAGAGTGAATTAAGAACTCATCCTATTAAAAATATTTGTTTCACCAATAAACATAAATTTAGCTGTTTTATGCATATCCAAAAATCCAATGTAAAATGAACCCAAGCTTTAAAAACAATCCTGGATCCATGCCAACAAACTTAATGACACTGTATAATAAAAACTTATCACTGCAATATGTACAATCATTTCTAATTCTTTGTTCACAAGAATAATATATACACAAACATACAATAAACTTTACCGAAATTAAATGACTTTAATGACAAGTACTTCTTCAATATAGTAACAACAAAAAAAACATGCTTACAATATATTTTAAAAAACCACAATAGTCCTTGATCTTTTCACCACAATTTTTCAATGTATATGTCATCTGTAACACACCATACATTCCATGAGATAATATAAACCTATTTCCTGTAGAATTCAAGTGGAGGACAAGTTAAGGAATTTCCTGTTGTTCTTCTCTCTTCTGGTGTTAGACACTCTTACCCTCTTGATACAGACATTCTAACTATGCACATTACTCACTCACATTTATCTCTCTCATCACCTACTTACAGTGTCCCACAATTTTAGCTGATACATAAATTAGTGATGTAGTGACCACAAAGCTAGTACTGCCCGATACATAAATTAGTGATGTAGTGACCACAAAGCTAGTACTGCCTGATACATAAATTAGTGATGTAGTGACCACAAAG
>JARLTB010000129.1:3080000-3092500 GCA_030141615.1 Unio pictorum | reverse complement strand
TAACAACATACCGACCAGTCTCAACTTTTTAAACCCGTTAATGCTGACAGAGCCGTGATTTCAACTGTTATCGCGGTTTGGTGGGTGGGTGGTGGTGGACATGACGGGCTAATTAATTTTCGCAAATTTCACAGCACATGCAAATTCGGTGGGAATGAATGTGGGTGTGTGCAAATACACTCCCCCCCCCCCCCATGACGTCCCTACATGCTTGAACGACAAACGAAATAGCTGTTAGTATATTTATAAAAGTCTTTGGCAAGACTCCGGTCGGGTTTCGAGCCCACGACATCCCGCAACCGAGGCGGACGCTCCAAACGCGAGGTCACCAAAGCATGTATAACCATGAAAAAATAGCTTTCATCAGCTTAGTTGAGATTTTCAAACGCAGAATTTAAAGTACGATGGCATAAGTAGAAAATACACTAGTTATACAACACTTCTGAACTTTTCATTTTCCCTATTTCTCTTTCCAATAATTTGAAACATTACAGCTTACAATATTTAAAACTTTGGATATTTACTGTTGTTACCCCATGCTTGTACGTACCAGATCGTACAAATATCTATATAAATACATAGCGGTATCACTCTGCATCTCGGTCTCTGCCAACGTAATATAGGTGCATTTCTTGGCATGCTCAGAAAATAAGTTTAAATCGCGAATCCTCGGGCAGAGTCTCTGTATAATACATGTTAGCTCGTGCTCTCCAACAACTGCAGAAATATGTGGTGAGGTGGTGCATACGACAATGTACTAACGGCCGTAGGCTATTTGAAGCTAGATAAATTGAGACAGTAATAAGAAATTCCTACGCCCTGGCTCAACATCACAAAAACAAATTTTTATATGTCCAGGAAAGATGTTTGCTTTGACAAACCTGTGACAGTATTTTGGCTTGACACTTCTATTTAACGGAAGATTTTCGTTTCTCTGCTGCAATTTAGATTCCTTAATTATCTGCACACGCAGCCGTACGGAACCTAACCATGCGCCCTTGTTACATATAATTTAATCGTTAAATATCATGTAACTCTCTCTCTTTCTCTCTCTCTTCTCTCTCTCTCTCTCTCTCTCTCTCTCTCTCTCTCTCTCTCTCTCTCTCTCTCTCTCTCTCTCTCTCTCTCTCCAAGTTATTTGTGCAAGTAATTCAAGTATATCGTTTTGACGGTATCAAATGTTAGCTGAATCGATCTTAACTTTGGGATTATTTTACAAAGATATGATTACGGAAATTGCATGCGAGGGTTAAATATCACACAGATGTGAATGCAACGTGTAAGTCAAGCCACGATATTCCTGATTTGTGTCAGTGTAAATTATATGTACAAGTTTATATTTTCAGCAATCGCGAAAACATGTAGTCAACAAGTTAGAGAAAGCGTATGTATACTGACGTTTGTTAAAAGGCAGCGGACCTTGTAACTTTGTCCATTTCATAGACCCGTCCATTTAAACGCCGGTTAAGAGTAACCGGTATCAAGGGTCAAAGTTAACGTAATGGCCAGGAAAACAATAACGATAATTGGCTGAATCCAGCAATAGGTTGTTGTTCTGGGGTTTAATGCCATTTCTCAGCACAAAACAGGCTATGTACATGACTACCAGTCTAACTTATAATGGGAAATATTCGTGAAAATCCCAGAAAGAACCACCGAACCATGGGAAGGTAATGGATACATACATTGGTCAACTATGAACAAGTGTGTGGTGATGGGAGAGTGGGGTGGATGTGGGTGTGTGATTAGGATTTTTAACGTAGCTTTAACAAATGTTCAGTCATATCGCTACGATGTCTGCAGTGAGGCAGTTTATAGTGATGTCTAGCACTGGGGCATAATGCCGCAGACATTTAGCATGATGTCCCACCCAGTCACATTATCCTGACACCAGTCCCCTAACACTAACCTTTTAATGATGAGCGCCAAGCGAGGCAACTGTTAGTACCATTTTTATAAGTCAATGGTATGACTCAGCCGGGGATCGAACCCACCACCTCCCGGTTCCGCGGCGGACGCTCTAACTACTAGGCCACCGGAACGGTCCAGTTACCAATATGTAGAAATACCCCCAGAAAATGGCCATGGCAAAGAATCAGTTACCGACCGTTCATGATATTATCAGCTACCGACCATTCATTATATGATCAGTTATCGACCATTCATGATATTATCAGCTACCGATCGTTTATGATATTATCAGTTATAGACCATTCAAGAACAGTTACTGACCATTCAAGATAACAGTTATCAACTATTCATGATATTATCAATTACCGACCATTCATGATATGATCAGTTATCGATCATTCATGACATCAGTTACCGACCATTCATGATATGATCAGTAATCGATCATTCATTATCCGATCAGTTATCGATCATTCATGATATGATCAGTAATCGACCATACATGATATGATCAGTTACCGACCATTCATGATATGATCATTGCAAATAAACAGTTACCAACCATTCAAATCATGAAAAAAGTCAGTTACCGACCATTCTTAATATTTAGAAAACATTAGGGCATTAGCATTGCATAGGAACATTTACCAAAAATTCCAGGTTTCGGCGCTTAAAAGTGACGAATCTCATAAACAATAAAGGAAGTCTTGAGGTATTGCAGTGTACGCTCATAGCGGAAGCGGAAGGTCATCGGTTCGATCGCGCTTGGAGTACAAAGACTTACAAAAATGGTACTAACAGCTGTCTCGCTTGACGCTCAGCATTAAGAGGTTAGTGTTAGGACTGGTCGGCCTGGTGTCAGGATAATGTGACTGGGTGGGACATCATGCTACATGTCTGCGGTATGATGCCCCAGTGCTAGTCATCACTATAAACTGCCTCACTGCAGACATCGTAACGACATAACTGAAAAATTGTTAAAGCTACGTTAAAAAAAAAATCCTAATCCTAATCGTCTGAAAGAGATTGGAAATTAGTGTGAAATATCTGGATATTTACAGGCTATGGACTATCTGGATATGTACAGGCCATGGAACGTTTTATTTTTTTAATACATGATATATGGTATGTACAGGCCATTGAACATCTTTCTTAACAACATAACGTATATTTCAGAAGACCGATTGATCTACAACGACGAAACATACGCTGATGCATGTCACAGGCGGTGAAATATATAAGTTCAATGAATGAAATTAGGTTCTACGCATCATTGAATATGGGACAGTGTAAGATAATCATTGGTGCGGGATGTAAATGGTGGATTTGTGTACAATTTGTATTTCGCTTTCGAGGCGAAAAAAACTCGTACAGTGGTAACCATTATTTAGAAATGAACTTTGAAGATGATGCAAATGCACACCATAACCAATGACGTATATCCGCTTGTATATTCGTCATGACCACTGGGTGTTAATCTTAAACAATAATCAATGACGTGTATCTGTGTATCCGGGTTTAAATAGCTATAAGTAATATTTCTATACCGAATATATAAAACAGATAACACAAATGGATAATATGAAAACATGCCATCACCAGGAATTGTGTGGGCGTGGGTGTTTGTTTTATTTTTAACGTAGCTTTAAAAAAAAAATCACTCATATCACTCAGATGTCTACAGTGTGGCAGTTTATTGTGATATTTAGCACCGAGGCATTTTACTGCAAACATGTACCATCATGTCCACCCAGTATTATATCCTGACACCAAGCCGACCACTAGACTCCTAATGTTGTGTGCCAAGCGATGCAGCTGTTAGCACCATGTTTAAAAGTTTTTGGTATGACTCGGATGGGGCTCGAATCCGCGACCTCCCGCATCCGAGGCGGAAGTTCAAAGAGTTAAGCCCCGGAGCGGTCCCAGGAAGAGAGTGTGTAGCCCATCGTAGATATTGTTTTCTATAACACTGTATAATATGAAAACATACCATAGCCAAAAAGAGTTTCACCCATCTTTCATAGTGGCCGAATGGTCTAAAGCGTTGTCCGTTACGGATCACTGCCATCTCACCTCTGTCTGCGTGGGTTCGAGTCTAAGATTCGGCTAATGTAATTATGTGAGAAAGCTTAGCCAGTAGCTTCTCGTAGGTCGGTGGTTCTTTCCGAGGGGTTTTCCCGGGTTTTT
The DNA here is from genome assembly GCA_030141615.1 of Unio pictorum. NCBI lineage: Eukaryota > Metazoa > Mollusca > Bivalvia > Unionida > Unionidae > Unio > Unio pictorum. The sequence goes on along the minus strand of JARLTB010000129.1, from coordinate 3,088,402 downwards.
CCTCCACCAATAATATTGGCCGCCATGTATAGCCTATAGTGTGCTGAAAAATGGCGTTAAACCCTACAACAACTACAACTCAAAACAACATGAAGAAAAAGGATCACGTGATGTAAAAGCACGTGGTGGTAACGATGGCATTGTAATAAGCTTATGATAAAGCTGCTGGCAGCGGAAATAGAAAAGACTGAAAGTGTCTACTGACCCACAATTCAGCATTATTGTCAATTGAGAGTAAGAGGGTTCGCGATAACCTATGAACAGATATATTATGGGTAGCCTTTGGTACGATCTGATGCATAAGCCATACTATCGAATTACAAGGGTGCGTCTCTGTCTGGTAGTCGAAACTAAGACCGAAAGAGGAATCATAGCTACAGAGTACACTTTTGTTGTTTCCGGCAGCCAAACGACTTCTTCCCTATTGTAGTCACCGCGTTCACACTGCTCCTGGATACAGTCGAGGAAAGTCTGGCATGTGCCCTTGTTTAAAACATTTGTTTACCGATGGAATGGAATTAATACTATGAGCTTTGTATTGGTTATCACTACAGAGTTATCCATTGATATACACTGATGGTTTAAAGTTCAAACTTGCAAACCTGCTTCCATACAATACGTAACACTTAAAGAAAAGCCCGAGTCATGTGTTGAATGTAAATACCTTACCAGTATACGTACAAAATGTTAACATAAATTTTGTTTAAAACCTGACGCCTATTGATTACTACTGTATGTACTTCCTTTGAAGTCTAATCAAACTGCAAATCACAAAATTTTTGATCTGCCATAGCAGAATGCGCATGCTGATCAGGATATATATTGTTTGTTCTACTGATTAAATCTAACACACTATACCGGTGCATAATGCGGCGGCAGATTTGGGTCAGTGCCGTTTGCAGTTGGACTCGCCTTATAAGTCAGTATATACGGTAACAAAATGAAAACTGGGCATTTTTTTATTTTTGTGTTTAGAAAGCAAACTTAAGTGTAAGTTAACATGATGCAGACGAAAAGTGGACTTTGCTACTTGTTTTAACAGCAAATGTAAATGAGAAGGGAATTCCGCACAAACAGACATTGGTAAAATTATTAGGGTAATCTCAATGAAATTCAATCTCCTCGATTCCTGTGTATCAAACAAATAAGTCGACTCGTCGATTCTGAGGCTTTATTTGGTTCCTGGTCTGCATAAGAAACAAATCAACAACAACATCATCAACAACAACAACAACAATATGTCAAAAGTATATTTTTGAATTAAAACGTGGGCGAAATAAATGTCCATTTAAATGCCATATTGCAAATATAACTAACCCCGTCTATACTGAAATATTTGCACGAGCTTTTTCATACCGGGCAGGAACTTTCAAATTATTAAGGTTGGTCTTGGCGACCCACTCAAAACGGAGTGGGACCAAGTTTTTGAGTTAAAATCCACTGCAGTGATGGATCTGTGTATAGCGTCAATGCAAGGTATCCTTTTACATGTACATGTATAATGGAGACTATCAATTTATACAAGTATGAACGCAAATTTAGAGACATCCTGTATATATCTACACGACGGATCCTGTTTAGTATTATGCAATTAAGCGACTGTTATTTAAGAGGTCGTTGTTGTTGTATTTTTTTTTTTTTTGTGGTTTAACTCCATTTATCAGCACAATAATTGCTGTACAAGGCTGCCAGTACGACTGATAGAAGATCCCGGTAACACCATCCTGACCCTGGGGAAGCTAGTGACAATGATTTTCTCACATACCCGCATTGGCCGAGACCAATATTCGAACCGAGACGGATAGAGGGACATGGCAGTGATCGATTTAAGACGTAAAATGTCTATAAAAGGAAGAAGCCCGAAAGCTCCAATATGCCGTTGACCCTTTCGAGACGATTTGACGGGTTGGAGAAGTTGATTTGATTCCTGTATTTATGACCAGTAATTACCCTGTTATTAGTAATTATCATATAACCAGTACTTACCCTATCGTCAGTAATTACCCTATTCCCAGTAATTATCCTGTTATTAGTAATTACCCTATAACCTGCAATTACCATATCATCAGAGATAACAGCACCAACTCACTAGTATACCAAACTAGGCAACTCACATGTTTCATATAATAATTACACCGGTATGTACTAGTGGGTACGATAAACACAGACCTAAAACGTCATACAACTTGGTTGAAAAGCGACGGATTCGAACGTTATATGGTGACATTTAACGAACACTTAGGCAGGTTGTCAGTTTTTATTATTCTGCCACTGATTTAGTGCCGGTTGATGGGGATAAGGCCAGATGTCTATTTTAACCATTATGCCTGGAGTATTGAGCCCGTTAACGGATTTACGACAATTGTCGAGTTTTAATCAGATATATCGAACTGCAAAATAAAAATTTGCAATGTATCACTATAGTTCTTTTGTGCACATGCGTTGGTGTATTTAGTTCTGCTTTGTGTAATTTATTATTTTACTTGAGAAAAGTCAATGTTTATAAGACTAAAAGTCATATATTTACATTATAGGTAGTCGGCACCTTTGAAGTCAAGCTTAAAGATATAATGATATTAAATGTCCTAGTTGTGATATATTTAAATTACAGATATATGGCTTTGAATTTTTAAGTTAAAAGGTACTTTTTAAGGTTTATGCCATTTGAATGATTGATTTAATAAGGGTAGTGTGTGACACTTTTTGTCTGATTGTTTGATTAGGATTTTTAACGTAGCTTTAAGAATATTTTCAGTCATATGGCTACGATGTCTGCAGTGAGGCAGTTTATAGTGATGTCTAGCACTGGGGCATAATGCCGCAGACACGTAGCATGATGTCCCACCCAGACACATTATCTTGACACCAGGCCGACCAATCCTAACACAAACCTCTCAATGCTGAGCGCCAAGTGAGGCAGCTGTTAACACCACTTTTGTACGTCTTTGGTATGACTCGGTCGGGGATCGAACCCACGACCTCCGGTTTCCGCGGCGGACGCTCTAACCACTTGGCCACCGGAGCGGTTGTGTGTGACAAGAAACACAATGGTGGGTGACTACATTTCATCCTAATTACAACATGGAAAAAGAATATGTGAAAGCCTGAAAGAGAGTGGATGCGTAAGGGGAATAGTTGGTTTTTGGAGATTATTTCACCTAAACTATTTGCCTAAATATCCTTGCTCTTGTTTCTGTAAACAAAAGATCTAATTATATTTATAATAGTAGCTGGAACATAAAATATAATTACAGAAAGAAAGAAAATATTGTAGATGTTAAGAAATTCCTAGACCACTTGACTCCGTCCATAAAGATAGAATTGAATGGCAGACACATTACATATATGACGTCATATAAATACTGCATAATTTTCACAACAAAAGTTACTAGATAAAAGGAACAGAAAGATTTAGAGTGGATCATGCTGTTGAATATCTCTAGAAACCTCAAAGTTTCATTCATGGGTTCGTTAATCAGTCCTGAGGCCAAGTTTGATCAATTACATGCCATATTCATGTTATGCAAGTCTCCACGCTGACTTTTCAATCATCATCCATTCCAATTTCCCCGCGTGAAAATTTCCAATAAAAAGTAATCGGTCAACGGCTATGATTTTCTAAACAAACAATGGTTTATAACTTATTAAGCGGTCACTCAAGCTGTCAAAAGAAAAGAATTGTTTAGGTAAAGGCATGTTACGTGTAATTTTAAATTGGCTAATTTCTTCGGAGTTTAGGTTTGGGGGCATTGTATGAAGCTGAATAAAGTCAAATTTTTGTTTTGAAATTATTTCTTAGGATACATGCTCTATCCAAATCATCGTTCTTTTTTTTTTTTTTGGGGGGGGGGGTAAGCAAGGGGGTTGTGGAGGAATACTGCACCAACGGATGTACTAAATGTATTAATCAGTAGTTAACTAATTTCTTAGATTTTCTCCAATACCATTTATAACCTTTATTAGGATCTATCACACACACACACACACACACACACACACACACACACACACACACACACACACGCGCGCGCGCGCGCAAACACGCACACGCACGAGAGAAGAACCTGTTCAACTCGTATGCATGATCCCCGTCCCACACAGTAATCATTCAAGTATACATGACCTTTTTACAACTGTTCTGACAGACGTGCCAGACAGCAAGACACGTTCTTGAATCATTTGTCATCTGCACCTTTCGCGTGGCTACCAATCTGCAGTTCTAAGTTCAAGGTGTAATGTCGTGATTTATCACCAAGTATCAATCTACCATGTGTCCATGTGTCATTAGCAGCAACACCGAAGCTGCGTAGTTTATGCACTTTATTGGCGGCGATGCTTAAAGGAATCAACTGTTTTACACCATGAAAAACATGGCGGCTAATGATGCAAATGTATAACGATTTCTGGTAGTACTGACAATGATAGATCACGGTTTACTTGGTGTGCAAGGAGGGGGGAGGGTGTTGATTCTCGTGTCTCTCCCCAGCACATACAGCTGGTTTGAGTCGGAAGAGGAACACCATCATTCTGAAAATGTATTTACAATAGTGCAATGGAACCCTGTCCACCCATGTATGCAGTATAGTGTATATTTTCATGTGTTTTTTTATTTTATTAATTAATTAAATTTAGGCGACGGTTGATCTTTGCTTTGTTTATCAAATTGCTAAAGTTAAATTACCCAAAAAGGAATTTCGACCGATAATACTCTCGATTTCTCTATTAGTGCTATAGAGCATAAAAATTTCTTTACAGTCTTGTTCCTTAAACTTAGGATTGTACTCTGAAAAGAATTAGAATTATAAAAATTCCAGGGCCAATTTCCACTCCTGTTTAACTATATATATTGTTATTATAATAGAAGTATTTCCCAGTTGACTTTGCTAGAGTCATTTTTGTCCATTATGTATGCAAGGTTGTATTTTTATTTTGTATGTTTGTAAAATATTTTGTATGGACAGCATTAACTATTCCAAATTCTGTAAGTTGTATTCCTTAATTAACTTGGTGCAAGGAATCCTCTGTGTGCTGTGCTCAAGTCTGTTACATCAAGCTGTTTAGAAAGTCATACAAGAAAAGGTGCCAGAAACTATGGAAGGACATATACGCGAATATCTCAAGATTTATAAGCAGTCTGGTTTATTAATTCCACTTCTTGTCAAAAAGAGAGGTCGACAGAGGGAGAGAGGGCATCGAAAGTACAAGTCTATTAATAGCGGATGATGTATGTAACTGAACCAATGAATATTTCTCCGAAAGAAAATACGCACTAATATTAGTTATACGAGTCCATTGTGTGCCTCAAATGCTTGGCACTGTTCGGGTCCGACCATTATTTGATATTTGATTTATTCTTATTTGCTGAGGGGGGGGGGGGGACGGAATGAAGTAAGTTATTTTCAGAGCTAGACTTATTTTTTCAAACTGCATGGAGGCTGGATTATTTTAAGATTTAGGTTTATAGTTGGCGGCCAGTATAACTGGTGGAGGGAAGAACCCGGGGAAATCCAGGGAGGTAAGACCGACCCAAGGAAAGCTACAGTCAGGCTTTCTTACATACCAACACTTGCCGAGCCTGATACTCGAACCCAAGCGACGCAGATGAGATGTAGGTGATTGATAAGGGCGATCGCTTCTGACCTTTCGGCCCCTGCATAGCCATATACAATTAAGAGCAACTTTCATATAGTAAATATTGATTTTAATCGATTTTCCACTTTATAAAGAAAATTTACCTTTAAAATCATTTTTAAAAAATGAGTATCAACATGCACATCCAGCTATAAAAATTATGCATACATCAGTGAATGTTTTACCCCTGTGATATATATTGTTGAAAACTCGATCAATCCCAATAACAAAAAGAACAATTCATTTTAAATGCAGGGAAGGGGAGATATTTTTCTTTTGAACCATTACAGAATTTAACTTGATCTTAAAATCAAGCCTCTTGTTCGTGTAAAGACCTTCAACCACCCAACCACCTACCTCTAGCAGATCTTTAATTAGACAAAATAAAAGCAACGCTCACAAACAAATGCCGTCAATTCATGAAGTCGACAATTTTTTGACGTAAACATATCAAGATTGCTACACGAATTAATATATCTGGTCGCAGCTTTGGTGTTGGAGGTTATATGCAGTTTGAGAAACAGTCAACAATCCTAACGCAAGTTTGGATACATATGAGAAGGCGTCAAAAAATGTCGACACGATACGAGATAAAAATGTTTTGATCGTAAATTGAGATGAGATTTATATCAGATGACGTTAACTTGCGACCTGCGTAGCATTTGTAACCTTTCTCTGGCATTGTTTCACCTTATTCATTTATCACTTTCTTCTTTGCTGCTTTACACGACAAAGATGAAATATTTGTTTCCGTCTATCGATATAAATACCTGCATATTTCGACATAAAGTGATCCTATATATGGTCTCTATTGCGATAACAAGAGAATGAAGAAGAACATTTGGTTAAAACTTACTCTTACTTGAAAACATACTATTACAAAATATGCCCAGTACAACTCGTAGGTAATACAAAACCTACCTAGTACAACCCATGGTTATCTGATTGATGTAAAGTGATGTGATTTTAATTTGAACGTAGGTTTAACAATTTTGCAGTCATATCCCTACAATGTCTGGAGGGGCCACGAGTGGTCGAGTGATCTAAAGCGCTCTCTGTTACGGATAACTGCCATCTCACCTTTGTCTGCGTGGGTTCGAGTCTTGGATTCAATGTGTGTATGTGAGAAAGCTTGCCAGTAGCTTCTCGTGGGTCGGTGATTCTTTCCAGCGGTTTTCCCCGGGTTCTTCCTCCACCATTAATATTGGCCGCCATGTATAGCCTATCGTGTGCTGATAAATGGCGTTAAACCCTACAACAACAACAACAACAACAAAATATGCCCAGTACAACCCGAAGGTATTACAAAACCTGCCTAGTACAGCCCATGGCTATTTGATTGGTGTAATGTGATGCTATTTGAATTTTTCAAGTAGGTTTAACAATTTTGCAGTCATATCGCTACAATGTCTGAATGGTGGGAGATTAGAGTGATGTCTAGCACTGGAGCATCATGCCGCAGACATTAGGGATGATGTCCCATCCATTACACATTATCCTGACACGAGGCCGACCAGTCCTAACACCAACCTGTTAATGCTGAAAGTCAAGCGAGGCAGCTGTTAGTAGCATCTTTAAAAGTCTTTGGTATAACTCGGCCGGGGATCGAACCAACGACCTTCCGCATGGTTATTTGGTTGACTCGTTTTTTTATTTCTGAGGCTCAGCTGTATTAGTTTTATATGTATGACTGACATTCTGAATTGTTTGGATTGTTACTTTTCTCTTTTTTGTCCTGATATTTGTAAATGAACTAGAGATTGACTGAGTGGAAACTAAATCCTTTAAAGAAAAACCAAAACATGTAGAAGAAGATAAAGGAAAAAGCCAAAGTAGTTCAAACTCTGTAAATGATATATACAAAGACAAAAGTACAGTCCAAAACACCCTTAAAATTGTTTTTTTTTCTTTCTTTAAAACGAATTTCCTTATTCCCTTGAAAAGTCCGATATTTTCTCGGTTGAAAAAATAGCGACCACGAATATATATATATATATATATATATATATATATATATATATATATATATATATATATATATATATATATATATATATATATATATAAGAAAATACCCGACACTGAAATGCATACTAATTGTATTGCTCACATCACAGTGTAGGTAAAATTTGGAAAAAATACAAGCATGTAATTGGATGTTGTTCCTTTTCATCAACATATACATGCATAGTTACAAATGGTTTTAAAATAAAACACTGACCATACGTTTACTCTAAAAGCATGGTCATCTTGTGGCTACTGCAAACTTGTGACCGTAAGATGACCTCACAGATTATACATAAAATGTCCTTACTTACATCTGCAGTTATGTAAGACTAACCTCCTCAAATAAAATCAAAAGATGATTGTTAAAATTGGCCAACAAAATTGACGACATGTATGAGTTTTCATTTCAATGTTGTTTATGAATATTAAAAAATAATGTTATTATGAAGTTTCGTGCATTGTGTCAAGAATGCATTTCCAGGTACAAAGTCAATCATATATTTTCACTTCTAATGTCTAATGTGAAGCATGAATGTTTTTAATGTATAATGTCAACTATGCATTTCCAACAATAATGTCAAACACGAATTGTTCATGTATAATGTCAAGTATGCCTTTCCATTATAATGTCAAGAATGAATTTCCATTATAATGTCAAGAATGAATTTTAATGTACGATTTCAAGTATGTATTTCCATCTATCATGTCAAGTATATATATATATATATATATATATATATATATCTCAAATGTGAAGTATGAAT